>JAAGKR010005993.1:0-46485 GCA_011419295.1 Clarias macrocephalus
CCCAAGCTGATATTTTGTCATTGACAATCATCTTAAACCTGGAACTCCCTAGTCGCACTCATACACACAGGTTGCGTGCGCGAGCACACACACACACACAACCAACACATGCACATGCATGCACATGCGCACACATACATACACACTGCGAGGCAAAATTACCCCTTCCCAGATGACTGTTGTACATCAGTGCTTCCTACAGTTATGTGACTGTCAAATCAATGCCCTTCTAGTGAAGTCTGTCCACTCAGCGGCCATTTTGCAAACGCCCCCGGATTGTTATTTCCAGTCATACAATACCAGGCTTATTTCTGAGTCCCATATACCAGAAATTGAGCAACTTTTTTTTCTTTAGCTTTTTACACCCTGATCACTTTTAACAAAATTTACGAAAATTGTCACCATGTTTTTTTTTTATGTTACTCTGTAACCAATGTATTAAAGAGCCATTTACCTGATTATGTATCGCTGAACAAAACTAATTTTTATTATTAAGGCTAATGACTCTTTTGACTGTATGTTATTTCATTCATATTTTAATGTTCTGCCTGTCTGTATCCATCCCATCGCTGGTGACTTGTAGAAGCAGTCATGCCCCCTTCTTCATTTTTGCAGTTATTTGATAGTTAGACTCACTTTAAGTCAAAATATGCTAATGTTTGGTAGGTATATCCAAAAATGATGCAGTAAAGCAGAAGCTTTCAAATATGTGGCTTTGGATTTGTAGTGAAAAACAGTTAAAACCTTTCGGCACGGTGGCTTAGTGGTCAGCACTGTCACCTTGCACTGCCATTGTCAGAGTCGATTCCCGGCTCGGGTCTGTGTGCGTGGAGTTTGCATGTTCTCTTTGGGCTTGGTGGGTTTCCTTCAGGTCCTCTGGTTTCCTCCCACAGACCAAAGACATGCAGATTAGGCTAATTGGTGTTCTCAAATTACTCATAGTGTGTGAATGAACGTGCGTGTGTATTTGTGTGCCCTGCGATAGATTGGCACTTTGTCCAGGGTGTACCCTGCCAAGTGCCCTAAGTCTTCTGGGATAGGCTCCAGGCCCATGTATACAGAATACAGCGGTATAGCTAGATACAGAGTGAATGTCTGAAATTGCAAACACACCATAAACTCTATTCCTTATACACCTCACAGTCTTTGAGTACTTTGCATCAGATAATCTATTATACTGTGTTTAAAAAAAAAAAGAAAACCTCAATAATTTGTGCACGTTGTATTGAATGTGGTAGACGTTCGGACTGATGTGCTCCCTGCGTTCAAGTGCTCCCTTTTCACCTCCAAAATCCAAACTTGTGAGTTTTTTCCCCTCCAGGGCTCACACTTTTCAATCGCCATGTCACCACCTGCTTTCTCTTGCTGTTTTAAAGACCGTCTTTCTTTATTCTGAAATGTTCAGCTTTCTCTCCTAGTCATTACCCTAATTTAGACCATGTCCCTAATTTAGCCTGTATCCCTAGTGTCTAAAGTGGGACATCACACCTTACCAGACATGTGCAGCATTATTTTCATTTAGATCTACTGTCCAGTGACAGATGCAATCACAAATAATAGTAACACAATGCAGACAACAGTGAACTTCCCAGAATAACATTACTTGTTTACAGTACAGACCCTGCAGTGAACCTGTTATTCTGTGCAACAAATATACAGCCAACTGATTCCCATTATAAATCAGTGTCCAGAACTGCACAGGCCTGAGTGTCAGCCCTCAGTGTGTGCTCTTGTGCCTGCTGCCCCGCTGCTTCCTCACACAGCAAACTGCCTACTGATAATTAACACATACACAGGTTCAGTGGGGATTTTGTCTTTTTTTTTTTTTTTTAGCACAGAAAGCACTCAGTTCTTTGAAAGAGAGGGGAGGCACGGACCCCCCCCCCCCCCCCATGTTCTCTCCAAACTCTCATCCTGTCCTGCAGCCAAGTGTCTGGTTATACATGGCCAGATGTACATCCAAAGCAAAAATACGATAATCTCCATTTTCTTAAAAAATCCTGAAAGAGCAATTTAATTCCGGTGCATGCAAGCTTGATTGCTGCGATCCACTAAACACACATACAGCTTGAATTCTTGCAACAACAAAAAAGAAAAAAAACAAACAAACAAACAAAACAAAGCAAGTAGAAATAAAAACGTGCGTGTCTCGTTCGGTCTCCTTTCTCCTCCTGTCTGCTCTGCTCTGCTCGGTCTGCCTCTCTCTATCCTCTCTCTGTGTGCCGCGATCCGCCGGCCCCGGAATCGATCTCCGCAGGATCGATATCGCGGCATGAATATTCCCGGGCCGGCGCGCGCCAGACTTTAGTCCGGGAGAGACGGAGCCGGAGGCAGAGCGGAGCGAGCAAAGGACACGGATAGAGACCGGGAAAGAAAGGAAAGACTGCGAGCAAAACATAAAGGACTGGCTGTCACATAGGCGTTTTATTCATCAGCTCTAACCTATAGTCTTCATGAGAATGAGAATGTAAGAAGTTCTGCTTGTTTTTAATTTTATATCTATTCCTTTTTTTGCGCATATTGTTTTTATTTGCTTTATAGCCTTTATCTACAATCAGCCACAATTGCACTGCAAAATGTCACTTATTCATATAGGATACCACATAACGGCGCACGTTTTGGACGGTGGACACAACAGGGGGAAGAAAAAAAAAAGACAGTTGATGTCCACAAACTGGGACAGCAGAGGACATGGTTTGGATGTGCGAGGGCACAGCCGGGATGCACGCTGCGAGTCTGGATGCGTGAAGAAGAAAGAAGAGATGAAAGAGAGAGAGAGAGAGCAAGGAGAGATGAATGAAGCTTACCGGAGAGCGCGCGCGCAGCCGGCGGAGACTTGAGGCGCCAGGCACGGAGCTCGGAGGCAGTTCTGGGCAAGACGAACGGCAGCGGCAAGGGGACAAACATGATCCTCCTTCGTCTTCAGGCTTTTCTTCTGGACTCGTTTTATATATATATATATGTGTGTGTGTGTGTGTATTTTTTTCTCTTCCCCTAGTTGCTGGTATTTATTATTATTGTGGTTCGGCTTTGGCGTTATTGGGCTACAGCACAGTCTGTTTAGTCGCCGGTCTCTTCCTCGTCGCTGAGATCGGATGTGTAGGTCTTCACCTCGTGCTCGGTCGTGTTCGGCTTTGGTTGTGTTCGGGATCTCTTTGGCATTGTACACCAAGTTTATTCTCGGTGATAGTAACTCACTGGAATGCTGACCGATTCTCACGTTTCATAGTTTTTTTTTGTGTGTGTGTACATTCACGTGTGAACTGGATAATAAGCCTAGAGATAAGAGCAGAAGCTGCTCAGACACAAACCCACACACAGGCGGACAGACTACAGGCTATACATACACTCCCACTGATCTGCTCTAACACTCACTGCTCCAGTGCTACACCTGCTGAACCCAAGCTGCGCTTTATTATAGGCTAAATATTATATATATATCTATTTGCAAAATCTCACTGTATAAAAAAAGCAGGGTGTTTTTATTCATTCGCCGAGATTCGACAGTGAATATTAATAATAATCTCCGGGTCGCTTCTTTCCCTCCCTCAGTCGAGCCTTTACTTTGGCTAGCCTATAAAACCGGAGATCTCAGCATTTAGAGATTCTTGCATGAAGAGAAAAGCGCTCACGTCCTGACCCTTGCAAATAATAATAATAATAATAAAACAGTGCTTGTTGTGTTTTATTCGGATATTTTGGTGCATTTGGTTCTTTTGGTTCATTTATTTGGTCTTTAGCTATGGATCTGCTTTTCTCCACAAGCTACATGCTACACAATCGCTCGCACATCCACATTCAAAGTCGCACAGCCCGATCTATCCGAAATTCGTCACATCAAGTGGTTATTTTTAGTCTAATCTATTAATATAAGCTATAAACGTCAATAATAAGGCAACATAACGTGCTCGCCGGCGCTTCGCCCCTCCCACCGCCGCTCTGTCACACTCCGCTAATTAAAACGCAATCAATCGATAGAAAAAAAAATAAATAAAGCGAATAAATAAATAAATAACTTGGAAACGTTTACAAAAAATGTTTCGCCGCTGGATTTGTGTTTTTTCTCTCCCTTGTTTTCTTGTTTTCTTGTTTTCGTTGTTTTTTTTTTTTTGTTGTTTGTTGAAGATCACTTGCCTATTTCCCGGTCCGTCCGCCTGCGTGTTTTGTTGTCTGTTCCCGTTATGCGGGAACCCCAATGGCTCACGCGACCAGACTCCCTCCCGAATGCGCGCGCGCTCTGCCTCCGCGCTGCCGCGACGTGGAAACGAGAGCCAAGCCGCTACAACTCACACACATCACCACCTCATCCTCCACCCCCACCCCCTCCCACTAACCCCCCTCACTCTCTCTCTCTCTCTCTCTCTCTTTCTCTCTCTCTCCCTCCCATAGTAGGCCAGCTGCTCGACATTGATTTTGTGGCTTCCTCGTACCTTCAATAAGACAATTGTCACTGCAATGACATGAGCTACATTTCAAACCTTATATGTCCCTATATGTAATCAGAGGCCACCATGAAGTAGTATTAGGCCTACTATTGGGCCTATGCTACTATTTCCAAAACAACCTCTAGTCATAGTAACGTTAAAATCTGATTTTGGCGGCAAAATATGCTTATACCTGATTCAGCAGATGAGGGTGTTCACACTGGGTCTGTTCCACTGGAGAAATCCTTGAACTGGAATTTGCACTCACTCACTCATCCAATCTATTACAGGGCACACATTTGTCCTTATCCAAAGTAACTTACATTTTTATGTTCTTATACATCTGAACAGTTGAGGGTTAAGGGACTTGCTTAAGAGCCCAACAGCTTGGTGATACTGGGATTTGAACCTGGGATCTTCCAACAGCTTAACCAGAGAGCCATCCCTGCCTTGAGCGCGCACACACACACACACACACACACACTACAGGCAACTTTGGGAAATGCCAATTAGCCTGTTTTTGGACAGTTGGAGGAAACCGAAGTACCTGGAGGAAACCCACCAAGCTCGGGGAGAACATGCAAACTCCATGCACACAGCATTCCCGAGGTGGGAATCAAACCCTGACCCTAGGCGACAGTGCTAACTACTAAGCCACCGTGCGATGCGCACATAAAAACCGATCGGAGACCAGTTCTAGAATCGGAGCTCTTTCCGTTTGCGTCTCCACACGCACAGGCCCGGTACCATGTGCCCACGTGAGGTGTCGCGAAATCAGCGCGCGCTCCGGATTGGTGTTAACGGTGCTGGTGGTTCCGGTGATTCCGAACGTGAGTTCGTCCGTCACGTGCCGTTAATCGCAATCGCGACATTACGCAGCGGCGCGCACTTACACGGAAGATTATTGTCGATATAGATTTTTTTAAATAGAAAAATCTATAGCCTAAACACTGCAGTCGATGGGGGGGAAATCGATTGCACCAGGCTGCGCGCCGCACAGGCCCGCCGGGGCTAAAAAGAGTCAAGCCTTTCAACTGTTTACTTTAATGATTAGCTAAAACCCTCTAGAGTTTGAGAATGGATAGTAATTGTGGATTGTTCCAACAGGTGCATGTAATAGACTAGTGCTAAGGTATTATTAAGTGTTATCTTGGGAAAGAATAATGTGCCCTTTAGTAAAGTATTCCATAACCATCTGAGTGCTGGGAAAACCTGCATTACAACTTTCTCTCTCATTGTCATTACAGAGTCGTTTACAAAAGCATACTTTTGGTTTTCGGAAGTGAGGTGGGGGGCTGTAAAGGTGCAGCCCACTTTACTTTCCTCCTTCCATGATTATGATATAAGAGTAAGATATATCTCACCCAGTTGAACCAGTTATCTGGTAATCATTACCCATGTTACTGATGCTATGCAGACTGAATAAATTATCCATAAACAAATGTAAATGTTATGAATATTAAAGTACATTCCCTCGTTATTCCTGCAACAGCATCGAGAAAGTAATTGCATGCCTCCTAAGCACTTATGTTGTCTAGATGCATTTAATTCCATTTTGGTAATTCTGTTTCTATCAGACACGAAGTAACTGGCACATGGACAAAAAAAAAAACATACTTTGAAAAATATGGTTAGAAGTCATTTCCACATGTTCCACAGTGAAAAGTATGGAGTCATAAATAAATCAATACTCAGTGAAAAAGAAATAGTTTGGGAGACTGAACTTTCTGTCCATAGAAAATTAGAGCTTCATCCTTGTCTTTCCAAAAGTATGAACATTCCGGTCCTGCACATACACTTTTTCCTTTCTTTCTTTCTTTCTTTCTTTCTTTCTCTCTCTTTCAAGGTTCCTCAAGGATTCCTTGGATTGCAGTTTAAAGTTTCCTACCCCTAAGTGGTTCTACTTTCAACTCTGAAAGCTCTATTATAGGGTTTCACACAAAACCTTTATGGGTTCCTACAGTTTAATTACAATAAAATACCAGGAAAACTCCTATTTTGTGTCTAAATAGAACTGTGTGCTCATGTCAGGTGAGTGACAGTGGCATCTACCTGGCAAAGTAAACCATTAGCAGTGAGAAAGGGAAGAATGGCAAAGTGGAACATTTCTGTAGTACTTTTATATATTTATTTCTGTTCCAAAAAGATGCCAGTAGAAATGTCACAGGGGTATATTTTCCCCCATTTCTCTCATCAGGTGGCAAAACGCTGTATCCAAGCCTGTGGTTTGCATGTGCTTGATTGTTGTTACGCCTGATTAACATTGCAGTCTATTGCCAACTTCTGACCTTAAAACACTAAGCTTCAAATGTTTCTGAAAATCTGAAAAAAAAGCTGATTAGGATAATAGATTTGAAGATAGCAGTTCATGCAGGAGCAGTTATGCAATCAAAAATCAGTATTAAAAATAAATAAATAAATAAAACAAGAAGGAAAGAAGATGATGACAAATGACTAGTTTCTTTAGGGGTCCACAGAGTGCATATGCACAGGGCCTGGAATTTTGCAGTATGCTTTTGTGCTGAACCGGAGCATAAGGGGGGGAAAAAAAGAAAGGAAAAAGTGACCAGTTGTCCCTCGCATGTCCCCTTTCACGCGCAGAGGTAGAAGGCTGTGCGGGCCCTCCCTCCCTCCCTCATTCTCTCCCTTCCTCCCTCCCTCCCTCCCTCCCTCCTTCCCTCCCTCCCTCCCTCGTGCACTCCTCTCAGACAAAAGCAATTATTTCTGGTAGAGTCTGAGTGTGGTTGCGCGCCTGTGAGAAGGAGAGAAGGATAGAGAGAAAGGGATAGAGAGAACGAGAGTGTGAGATTGAAGGAGAGGAAAATAAGACAGTGTCGGCAGGATGTGGAGCTAACACCTCTTCCAACCCGTTCCCTTCCTCCTCATCACCCCTTCTTCCGATATCCTGGTGTAATACACAAAAAAGCCTACACCCACACAGGCTTGTTTGTTGCAAGATAGGAGATAGGAGAGCATATGATCTGGAGCTGAGAAACAGATCAAACACACCAAAGGATGTTCTCAACAAATTATTCATTCCAAAAAAACTCGCTTCTACCGACAGTGCTGGAGGGAGCTGCTAAAATATAAACCAACATAGCTCTCCGAGCACTATTCTGCTTATTATTTTGGGGCTACTTGAATATACAGGACATTACATCATTAAGATGCGAGGCCTGCGTGATTGATGGCGTGGTCTGAAGTTATTAATGACCATCATATTTTGACAGCTGCAGAAAATGTGCAAGTTCAGGGAATTGTAAATTACCATAGCAAGAAAAGCACATTATTCAGACACAGACGTATAGCACAGCAGCTGGTGCTGGATCTGTGATTTATATGAAATATATGAATGAAGCAGCAGGCCATAATTTGTTTGAGAAGAATGGAGTGGTGTATTGTGAGAAGGCATGTTGGCGTGTGTCCGCGTGTGTCATTTTTAAATGGCGGTGACATTTTGACAAAAGAGGGGATGAAATTAAATTCATCAATAACAAGGTGGCCCAATCAATAGCAGCGAAGCGCCTTCCTACTACTGTGGCACATTAGAATTGACATCACATCTTTCTCTATTTCTCTCTCCTAGCACACACACACACACACACACACACACACACACACACACTAGACACAAGATGTCAAATTGTCTCTCTCATGCTCTCTAACACACTGATGGAAGTATTCTCTCACACACCTTCAGGCTCATGCATAACACACACACACACACACACACACACACACACACACACACACACACACACACACACACACGCCTTATATAAATGTAATAAAAATGACTGACCTAACAACATGTAATGCAACAAACAGAGATTCAGTGTGTCCGTTTCTTTCTTTTTTTTTATTTACTTTTTAGTATTTCCATAAAAACAATCCCCAATAAAATGGACACACACACAAACACATGCCTGTTCTCATCTCACATGGCAGTCTGACTCACTCTCGGAAGATTTGTGCTCCCAAACGAGCAAAGTAGCAATTCCTAACAAAGCTTTAAGACGTCATTTGTTTCTTAATACTTCCTGCTGGATTTGGAAATACGTGCTGGCTGATCTGAGTTAAAACCCAATTCGGCAGACTTTAGTTAAATATGAGCAGATTATGTGCACTGAGGGAGTGTCCACGGCTTTAAGTTCTATCCATGAATGCGCAGAAGCAGGTTTACATATGTATGAGCGAATAGCATGAATAAGGTGTATATGCAGGCGGCGAGTGTGACCATTCCCTTGTGTGTTACCTTCATGCATACACACACAAATAGACCCGCTCACGCCACTCAGATGTTTCTTTTCAACCATACAAATCATGCACATGGATTATGTTTATGGGGTGTGTATGAGTGTTTGAGCACCTATGAATGCTTAGAAGTCTTACATCCATCACCACTATAAGTGCATTTTAACTTCCGTATGTGAAGGAATGGCTGAATATGAATGAAAATCAGGAATGCTAAAAACATTCAAATATACACTGAATAGTGTCCTGGTGCACATGCATTGTGTTTTCTCATAAACCTACTGAATTAGATCATACTTGGAAACAGAGCTTTATAAATTATACACTTTTAGATCCTATCAGTCCATATAAATCATATGTGAAAATATTCATTCATTCATTCATTCATTCATTCATTTTCTGTACCACAGATCCTGTACAGGGTCACAAGAAGCCTGGAGCCTATCCCAGGAGAAATCGGGCACGAGGCGGGGTACACCCTGGGCAGGGTGCCAACTCATCGCAGGGCACACACGCACGCCCACACACTTATTCATACACTACGGGCAATTTGGGAAAACACCAACTCTGTATGTCTTTGGACTGTGGGAGGAAACCGGAGTACCCCAAGGAAACCAACCAAGCGCGGGGAGAACATACAAACTCTACACACACAGACCCAAGGTGGGAATCGAACCCTCAACTCTGGAGGGGGCAAGGACAGAGTGCTAACCACTATGGCACTATACCACTACAAGTGAAAATATTTTAATTTCAAAATCTGGTATGATGAAACTGTGCATGTGAGGTCTAGTAAAAATGGATAATGAAGGATGTGTGACATTGTGAGAAAATTATTCAGGTCGTAAAAATCCATCGTTTGTTTATAATTAGTGAGCACGGTCTCTTGGTAAGGGCTGGGTTGATTCTGGAGAACACTAGGAGCAAGTTAGGGATAAAAACTGGAACAGTCCATCGGGTTTAGCTTAGTCTGTCCATGCAATGGCACAAAAACTCCACACACACACACACTGTAACCAGAGGTCAGGATCGAACCATGGACCTTGAAGCTGTAATGATGCAACACTACTTCCGGCTAAACCATGCACGTAAGAAATTCTAAACAACTCTACTGTGTGAAAAATGAAAACGTGGAACTAAAAAAAAAAATGGTAAAAAAGTGTCTTATAAGCAACGAGTGAAGTTAACGTGATGTTTCTTATTAGCTTCACTGCAGGGATTGAATAATATGCTTTATGATGTATACCCGAACAACAAGCCAAGTGTTGCCACGAGCAACCGAAAAAAAAATCTTTCGATTGAAAGCTGTATTTAAAAGGCATTTTTCCTGATATGAGCCAGCAAACTGTCCTTACAATGAGAAAATCTATCATTGCTGGGACATTTGGGCTGTGTAAAGACAGTAAAACCAAGTGCATGCACATACACACATACACACATACACACACACACACACAATCACACACACACACGCACTTCATCACTCCTCCTGCTGCTGTCTTTGCCTGTAGTTCGGAGTAAGGGAAGCAGATCCATCTAAAGCCTTTGTTCTTCCCTCACTCGTCTCTTTTATTAGTTTTTATTAACTCCCGCTGCCGCTCTATTCCTCTCTCTCTGTCAGTGCTCCCAATAATCAATGCTGATATATTGCCAATATCCCGGCCAGTCTCAGTGTCATCCCTCACTGCTTCTCTTTATTGTGGGAGATCGGGACAATAATAATGATATTTATTATAGATATTCATTGTCCTCATCATAATCCCTGAGTGTGTGTATGTGTGTGTGCTATTACACTCTCTAGGATTCCTCCAAGATTTTCACCCACTTCTGTCTTCTCATCTCTTTTTGAGTTACTTACACACACACACACACACACACACACACACACACACACACACACACACACACACACACATACATACATACATACATACATACATACATACATACATACACACACACACACACACACACACACACACACACACACACACACACACACACACACACAAATTCCACCCAGCACTCTTCCTTCCGCTCGTTCTGCATTTAGACTGAAACGCAAGGACACATCTACCATGTCCCTGATCAGTGTGTTGAGATCCAGCAGCACACAAACTGCTTTTTTTTTTTTCACACCCGATGTGCCTCCTGACCCATTTGGTATTCTGATTGGACGTGTCATTGAGGTACGCATTAGCTCCTACGACTATAAAAGGAGGTTTTAGAAAAGAAAGCTGCAACATCATCTCCAAGGCCTAAACAACAAACCTACCACACCACCACCACCACCACATACACACACCCCAAACCCTGTTCCCTGCCCCCCAGCCCCAAGGCCTCCAGACAGTAATCTACACCTCCCCTCCTCATCACTTCTCCTATCGATTTCCTCTCCCTCCCTCCGCCCCTCTTGCTCTTTGGGACACAGCAGGCAGTGCCAGCTCATTGGTCAGCACAGGCAAAGTGGGATCTGACCACAATAGGAAAGCGGCCCCAGAGCGCCAAAAGGACAGGACAAAAAAAATAAAATAAAATGACAGAACAGGTGAGAGACGGAACGTTGGATTGACAGAGAGCAAGGATAAAAAATAAAAAAACGAATATATACAGTATATATATATATATAATATATATATATATATATATATATATATATATATATATATATATATATATATAAACAAGACGATAAGTCAATGTGACTTAACATCGGAAATGAAGAACAAAAGCAGAATGATGTAGCGCAGTAAGATTTCCTTGTACGACTCCGCGGCTGCTGGATAAAGTGTGCTGCAGAACGAATTATGCACTAAGGCGATGGATCTTTAGTTCACGAGTCAGCATTTGACCCCTGAACTGAAAAAGAATAATATTTGGCCTATGTCAGACAGTACTGAATTTGCAGTAGAGAGAACAAATACTCTTAAACCACACACACACACACACACACACACACACACACACACACACACACACACACACAAATACAAGAATACACATCTTCATAAGTCAGCTACAGATTAACACATCAATCATTAATCAATTATTTAATCACTAGATTTTTCAAGTTCCTTTCATTCAGGAGCTCAGGTCGACGCCGAAGAGTTGGAAGAGATCTTTTACACAGCTGTGCACACACTCTTTGTCTGTTGAGGTCTCTGTCTTTCCTTTCAAGACTAACCCTCGGCTTTGTCCAAAGCAGTCAGCGAAAGGAGAAAACATGAAAAATCTCTCTTTCTCCTTGTCACAATCTCCTCTTCTTTCCCTCTGTATTGTACTCGCCGGCTCTCCCGGTTTCTAACTCATCGTGCACACCATCACAGAGACCAAAGCTCAATTCCTTACTCCTCTGTGCATTCCGTTTCTCCTTTTAAACCCGTTTAAACACCGTATTGATAGTGTATGGTCAACAGCATGAAGGGTGGATGGAGAGAGAAACCGAGGCAGAGAGACTGAGAAGGAGAGAGAGATTTAAAGCCTGGATCAATGGGAATTTCGAAAATCAGTGTACTTAGGACTACAAAATCAATGAGCTCTAATCGAGCTGCCAATTCCTGCAGTCCAACAGTAAAGAGCTGGAGAAATAAATGTTGAACAACGATCTGCCTCCAGCTTACAGAGAATGAGAGAGAGAGAGGGAGAGCGGGAAAGAGAAAGAGAATGATGAATGAACAAGTGAGAAATGCAGGAAATTAAAAAGGACATGATGTAAAGCCAAATGAGTTTTATAGGAAGAATAACACATCATAGGGGATGTAAATCGAGCAAATATTACCAACATTATATAATTTATGATGTCTTTTATAATAGAGAGTACAGTTTTTGCGTTTCATCACGATAGGTATTAGATTAGAATCTGGGGAATTTTCATACTAATCATTTCATGAAGTCTGTCTTTTGAAATTAAAAATGAGATGATGTACAGGACGGACCAAGCACCTGAAAGCACTAGTGGAAAACACAGCTTTGCATTCTTTACTAATTGACACAAAATATTTTATTACGAATTCAATGAGTTGAATCTCTGAAATATTTTTTGATAGGTTTCAGAATTTCATAGCATTTCATTTGCTTTAATGACAGCGTGTTCAGAGCAGGCACCAAATCCATGGACAGAGTCGAGTGTCGTCTGAATAACTGCCTCACTGGAGGAGATATCAAGAAAAAAAAACTGCCATTTTGTACACAGGACCTTAAATTTAGATATTGTGCAGAATGTTCAATATTTATTTTCTTATTCATACATATGTGTGGGTGTATTTAGGTGGGTAGGTATGTAGATGGATAAGAAGACAGATAGAGAGAGAGAGAGTTACATTTTCATCTTTTAAATTTGTGAACACACACACACACACAAAAAAAAACAGTTTGCTTCTATTTTGTCATTTAAACAAAGATTCCTGCATTTTCAATGTAATCTCAGATTTTTCAACATCCATATTATCAGCATCAAGTATTTCAGCACCATGATAGTGTCAAGAACAAATCCTGTTGTCGAAGACATTGTACCATGAGTATTGATGGGAGAACGATGGTCTATCGTTAACCAATTACAATGTTAGCTTTTCCCCAGTGGTGAAGCTACCATTACCATGTCTACATTGTTTAGAGCTTGATGAACAGATGAAAAAGATAAGCTGTCCTGACAGCCGGATTCCAATGGAGATATCCCAACTGACTGAGTGGGCCGGAATGCAGGGGCTAATTTGGGGTCAATCAATCAATACATTTCTCTCTCTTCCTCCAACCGGGTGAAGGCAAGTCAATACCCGAGTCAATAGCCGAGTCAATAGCACCGTCACCATGTCTGAATTACTCAACATACGACTAATCACATGACCCGATACTCCTACACTGAACTTCATAACCGATTGGCGGGGATGCCGGGGGCCACTTACGTGCACTAAACACACTCGTAAGTCAAAAGTGAAGACTCGTTTAGCCTCTCCGTCTTCATAATCAATAAATGAATCGCTCTAAGTGAAGGGGGTGGTGATTTAATAGTTAAGGTTCTGTACTAATCACAGGAAGGTTGTGAGTTCAGATCCCACAACAGACAGTGAGCCGATGCTGGGCCCTTGAGCCATATTAACACTTTGCCGTTGTGGCCTATTTAAATTTTTCCGTTTCAGATGTATTGTGAAAATAAATATTGAAGAAATGAAAGATGAGCCTTAACTATTTGGGGAAAAGAAAAGATGAAAATACTGTTTAATAAGCATAATTTAACAGATCCGCATTCATAGCTATTTGGAAATCAGTATATTCTCTAATCAAGGTCAGTCCATTCTGGTTAAAGTCCTTACTTTATTTAATTATTATTAATAAAGTATAATTAAATGTTTGTAAAAAAAAAAAAAAAGAGAGTACAGTGAATACACTTAATTTCTTTATTAAATGCTTGATTATGGGCTTGAAAAGGATTATAAAAAAGTATTTGCTGCCTGACTTTGCTTTTAATTAAGAAATATCTTCCTATTTATTAACATTTATATACTAGCCGTATCCCCTTTGATATTTTCTAAAGAACAAAATAATGAAAATGATTTTTTTCTAAACAAGTCATTCTAAATGCCTGCCTCAAAAGCAAATGTGGAAATGTATTGACTGTCTCAGAGCTCGATTGAGGATAATGAGTGATCGCAGTAAGCAGCCTCTCTGCCTGGTTGCCTGGAGAGAGGAAGAGAGAAGAGAGGTGGAAAAATGGAAGAAAAAAAGCCTGAGTGAGGCCGAGGCTTCACAGGTGATTCGGCGTCTGCATCCCCTTCGCTTTCATCCCTCTCCCCTGAAAGCTTTTTGTTTTCCTGAGCTGTGCTGCTCGCTCACTTTTTCCACAAAGTTCCTTTTTTTTCCTACTTGACCCCATGTGTAAAAAATGAAGTTCTTAAAATAGGCTGAGGGTGAACAGGCAGGAAAAAAAAAAAAGAAAGAAAGAAAGAAACCACAGGAAAAAACAAACTGCAAAATTTCTAAGAAGTTCTTTTCATTCTCTGTGGAAAATATCCAGAACGCATACTCTAAGCCGTCTTGTCAGCATCTCTTTATCAAGACCAAAGCACTGACTTGAAAACGAAGCACTGTTCGAGGTATTAGACAATAATCTGAAAGTGCTTCTCCACACATTAAACAGAGGAGAGAAACTGCTGCATGAACGGAAATGATGGCCTTAGCGTTAAGCTGGTGCTGTCTGAACGATCGGGCAGGAATGAGACAGAAAGGCATAGCCAACATGATTTTGCATTTGGATCATCCACAGCTGCCAGGATCTACAAAGCCTCAGCCAGACCTTCCTCTTAGACAGGAGGTTTGCTCATAACAAAGCATGGTGGATGCATTGGTTCCGTATAAGGCTGCTTTTCCTTTCAGACCAAAGCTTGAAAAGAGCCACTTTTATTCTGCGCACCGAGAACCAAAAGTCACACGGCTTGACCGAAAGTGGAAATGGGACTGTATAATCTTAACAGTTATAGCATTGTTCCGATACCATGTGCGTCTCAAGTGTGTTCCAGTAACAAATATGTATGTACAGTAAAGTAAGCTCAAATATATATTTTAAAAACAGGCAGCATGTCCTTCACAACAAGCATTGAGTTTCTTCAAGATACATATGTTTTGTTTTTTATTTAAAAAATTTCTAAATCTATTTGCAACAGTATCCATGGCGGTACTTTCTTAGTCCACCATAAGTAAAGATGGCATGATACCAATTTGACTTTTCTGATGCTGATACTAAAACCTAAGTATCAGCTGATATCAATATACATATGATATTTTAAAAAATCTTTTTAAAAAATGAAGCTTTAAAATATTTTAATTCAGCACTTTAAATATGCATAGCTAAGAAGATATATCTGAGAGAATAAAATGTAGCTTTCGCACAAAACAAGATCACTTTGCGAATATAATACATCTAATACAGAAAACATTCTAAATCCAATTCCAATATTTTGCATTTGTCACAAGATCAGATGAAATTCTCTTTTCACCATCACCCCCTGCTACTCAATCCCTGCCTCCTTTCCCCCCCAACACCCAATCATGGTTATCGGATCAGTTCCCTCTACACCACTAACTACAGTTTACCCTTTAATAAAATCATAATTTGATTTTAAATAATAAAATAAATCATTTGCTGTAATATATGAAACTTCCATCTGATTCTTGAAGCATTCTAGAGTTACCTGTTGTAGGTTATGAAAGTTCATCATCACCCAAACACATTCACCTCTATGAAGCATCTGGGCCGTTCCACCATTGATAAAGATGATGGGAAGATGAAACGCAAGCTCTCTTTTTTTAGTGATTTTGTGGAATGTAAAGTCTGAACCAAAGTCTGGATATAATTCTAGTATTATTTACAAATAATTACGATGTTTTAGATAAACAATTGAAATCTTATGTATTCGGGATAAATCCATATCATAAGTCATTTCAGGCTGCTTTGTTACAATATTGATTTATATATGTTAAAGCATTAATTTAATTGAATTTAATGCCCTCATGCCATTAAAATGTCTGCCAGTTAACCTCATTTTGTGTATTTGATTTAAAAAAAATAAAATTTTTAAAAGGCAGCCATATTCTCAATAGAAATGCTAAAATAAATACTACTTAAAATAACATGTACAATTGTTAACATGCTTTTACAAGGCTTAAAGGATGTTTTCCTAGACTCAAGGCTAAAAATAAATAAGTTTAAAATTTTAGAGTCACAAGAGCTAAATGGCTATGCAGTCTTGGAAAATTACAACTTAAGGAAAAAAAAAACATTATTAAAAAGTCATAATGTAAGAAACAAAAACAGGGCACTATTTTAAACAGAAAACTACTAATACCATGAATAGCAACCCCTTAAAATCTTTATGTGTACATCATGATCTGTGAGAAGTTTAATATGTACAATTCCAAAAGCTGCAATCAAAAGACAACATAATGAAAGCCTATATATGAATTAACTAAAAGACACGTTAGTGCCCTTGCATGTATTTGCTACTTAAGCACATTGAATTCCTCTGTGTATGATGGTGAAAAAAAAAATCAATATCATGATGACCTTAAATTACATTCAAGAAAAGAATACCATGCATATTTTAGTTTTCATACTTACACTTTTGTATACCTGAATTGTTTATTATTATTTTTTAAGACGTAGTGTGTGGTATTTCAGGAGTGTTCTAAGAGCAGGATTTGCTCGTCTCCTCCTGCACCAGCGACTTTGTTCCGATTTGACTCTGATATATTGGCCTTGGAAGCGAAGATTCATTTTAAGCTCAAATACGGTTTTTGATCGAAAGAGTTTTAGCAGCACATTGGACAAATTCCTGAATGAATTGTAGGGTTTTTAACATATAGCTCAATGAGTTGCTGCCATTTCATGGAATTACATTGAAATGAAAAAAATGGAAGAGTGAAATTAAATAAACATTGACATAAAAGTAAAATGAAAAATAAAAGGTTGAAAAGTTAACCAATTTTTTTTTAAAGGCATGCAATGTGTGTGCCCTGATTGTGCTTTATTATGAAGATACTCTGCGTCATTATGTCTATGAGGGTCAAATAAATAAAGAGCTACTGGAAATGCTTGGACACTGATTCAAAATGCATTTAACGTGGATGCAATAATAAGCCCACTTATAGTATGTCTATATTCTAATTAAACAGGCATAATTGTTTTTTTTATTAAAAATATATATATAGTAAAATGTACAGTAACAACTGAAGCCTGGTAAATGTTTCAGATAGATTCAGATAGATAGATTTTTCCTATAGATCTTTTCTCAGCATACACAGATACTGAATACTGTACATAACAATTAAACAATAATTGCTTACATGGTACCAAGAAAGAACCTAAAAGATAAACATCTACCATTTAGGATCTCTTCCTACAAGCAAACCAGTCACTAAGCACCTCCATTATACTTCCATTAAACTACTAAATGGTTCCTGCCACTGGAATCCTGATAAAAGGGAAGAGAAGTTCCTTGGGCCAAAGTGCAGTCAGTGCCCCTGATCTTCTTAAAGGAAACACACTGATACACCTATAGGGCTGCTACATGAGGAAGGACAAAAGTCATTTTTCAATTGGGACATAAAGCAGAGGGGATGTTTTTTTTCCCGCCCTGAGGGCTCACCCAGGAAAAAGCACTGCTTAGCAGCTGTTCCAGCTTGGCTGGGGGAGCATGGGGATGCAAATGGTTTTATTCTCAATGGGAACATAACATAGAAAGCATCTCCATTTTCTCTGTGATTATATGTGCCAGCTGCGTGGTTATAAGCATTGAGGAGTACTTAAAACTGAGTTAAACTGAACCATGAAAAAATGTGGTGGATTTCAACGGCATCAAAGAAAATGTGTGCTAGCACTCCAAAGACTGATGGGACTGTTTTATTGTAGGAGGAAGACGTGCAAAAAAAAAAAGTGAAAATGTCAAATAAATTTAAAAAAAAAAAGAAAGAAAGAAAGGTCTATAACAAAATATGTGAGACAAAAAGTATCTGTCTTGAAAGTACATACATACGTTAGAGCTTTTTCAGAGCATTATTCTTATCATTCTCAAAAACATGTAAGAGGAATTTCTAAGAATGAATCAGCAAAGAAAAAAATGTGAGAGAAAAGGAAACAGACAAAAACTAGAAAAAGTACAGGAGTGAGAAAGACACTGTTGAGGAAGTTGCATAGAAGCAGATTAGATGATTGTGCTTGTGTGGGATACACAAAAGAAAAAAGGATAGAACCTGGAGCCAGAAACCTCTTACAATGTGTGTGTGGGTGTACACACACACACACACACACACACACACACACACACACACACACACACACACATGCACGCACGCATGCATGCACACACACAACATTTTTTCCTGTTTTCCTTTTTTTCCTCTTTTTGAATTCCCTCATTCCTTTCTTTCCTTTCACCTCTCCTTTCTATTCACCTGCTTATCAGCTAGGATGAGTAATCAAACAGCTGACTCTCCACTGCCTCACACAGGTCACGTGCAGAACTGCACTGACTACACACTCCAACCTATTGCACTCTGACTTCGATTAGGATGGAGAAGTGGACAAAAGCCCTGATCCTCTGTTAGCAGTCAGACATGCAGGTGTACTCTGAAAAAGGAGAGCACCGCACTCACCGCCTGGTTCTACAGGATGCTCAGCACTGTGCTTAGAGAGAATTCCGTAAGGAAAGACGGCCTACATAGAGTGTGTATGTATACAATTAGAAGGGAATCGAGTAGATGAAGAGATAAAGAGAGAGAAGCATGTGTTTCTGAATTCTTAATTGAATGAACATGACAGATTTAAATTTGATGACCACATCGGTAGGCTCTGTCCAGACCCACGGCCCCCCCCCCCGTCCTGACCCTGTCTCCTTCTCCACCATCACTCTTTGACCCCTGAGGTCATGCAATCGAACAAGGTCGTCTGGCTCTCTGAATTTGACCTCTGGCTGAATTTGAACTCTGACCCTGACGCTTGATCAGGTTCTAAAGATACATACATACGAACGCACAGAGCAAACAGACGCACACAACAGACAAGAGTGGGCCTTATGGTGCTCATTTTGATCCATTCGTCACCCGAGCTGCAGCAAACGACACAACTGACGATTGCCATCGAGACGTTTCCACCTCACACGATCGATCTGTAAACGGTTGAATGTGTATCTAACAGACTCAATAATCAATAAATGAGGAAATAGAAATACAATAGTATTGTAAATAAATTGTCCTCACGTTTCCCTGCTTGCTTTAAAAAGGATTGATCTGTGTTTGAGAGGCGGCTTGAGTAAAATGACAAACCTACAGGCATCATTGGTGACAAGCATGCTGCAGGATGTTACTTATCACTGCTTTAAATTTAATCGGATTGAATCCATTTATGAACATTTACTAAGTAACCTGTCAATAATGCTGCAGAGGTCAACAAGGATGCTGTCGGCTTCAAATACCTGACATAAATCTATTCACTTCAATATCTAAATGAACCTAAAGGAAAACATGTGACCCAGTGTGTGAAAACTCAGCTAAGGTCATTTTTTAATTCACTGTTTTATACATGAAATCATAAGTAGAATCACAAATAAATAAATACTATATATTTTTATTTAGTTTGTACAGACTAGGTCACAAATTGTTAAAACTAGTGAATATTTATTATTATTATTAGTAGTAGTAGGTAGTAGTAGTATTGACATTCATTCTATTTTAGAATTTGTATTAAAAATAATAGCAAGATCTACAAAACACAAATATTTATTAGGTTGCATACACAATTTACCCTCAAAGGAAAATCTCAAATCATATTTAATAGAATTTATTAAACACCTAAAATAAGGTAAATGTAGGTTTTATGTTTTTAATAGCAGGTCTGACTGTTTGCTACAAATTATCCTTTGAACCTGGACAACATCCAAAACCACATACTAATGCACTAAGCACCATGTCAGAATAATACAAATAGGACATGCGGTAGTGGAACAAGAGGCTAAAGACCGCCTGAGATAAAAGTAATCGAAAAGCATACACAGGGTCAGTGTGCTGCACTTTCAGACTCATATTTTTCACACCTTTTCTCAAGAAGAGCTCTTTATGTGGTGTTCCTCCAAGTCTATAACACTTGTGTGCATAATAAAATGAGAAATAGTTCTTAGAATATTTCTTAGCATATAAAAAAAAATAATGGTGTCATAAGAAAAATGTATTCTTTATTTTTAGGTTTTGCATTTTGTATTTTTATTTAAATGAACCATACACACCTCAGATTCAGCTTCAGATTGAAATAATAATAATAATAATAATAATAATAATAATAATAATAATAATAATAATAATAATAAAAATCAAAATGTCAGATTTAAAGACTTGGTAATCTGAATCTCGTGATTTTTTTTTTATGTATAAATTAGGTCATTATAAGGAAGCGTTAAGATAACACTGAAAGCTTTCCCAATAAGTTAAACGAAGAACAGCGCGCGTGGAACTTATTTGGTTGCGCAAGATCTCAGTAGGATCATTTTGTTGGTAAAAAGAAATAAATGTGTAAAATATTTTTAGAAATGAATTAACAGTAAAATAAACCCGAGGAGAGTGTTTATTACTTTGACATAAGTGCACTGCGGTAGGCTACAGTCCGGTGCCTGGACACACACACACACACACACACACACACATATATGCGTGTTAATGAGCGCTTTATGAACACGTGCTTATATCAGTGGGAAAAGAGAAACAATGAGGAAAATCGTGACATTTCCTTTAAAGTCATTTGCCTTCTTTGAGTCCGAGTCGTTAATCAAATCGTTTATTTATTCGGGTAAATAAAAAGATAAACGCTTACAAAACATCATCAACAACAACAAATATTTAACCATAATTAACACAAGACCCAAATATTCACAGCTAGGATTTTATAATAAAGGAACCACCAGGACTTCATCAGTCTCGCCTAATCTATTTGAATCTATATTAATATAATTCTGAATATTAAAAAGTAAAATTAACTTTGTATGCATGATCAGCTTACTATGAATAATGAAGCCCATTAAATGCATGCAATGCTTTCATTAATTATTCTAATTCTATTCTAATCATTTTTTTTCTCTCAAAATATATTTACTATCCTGATATTTTTCCCCCTCGCTATTAACAGTTTATATTATTATATTATATTATTCTACGTTTATATTTAAACACATTTGAATTCGGTGTTCCACTTGGATAAATTACAATCGTTGCTTAGACATGTATATTAACATACTGCACATGCAAAGGCTGCTTGTTAATATATTCATTCAATTAATACTTTACATATTCATGCATATCATTGTCCGATCTTAAACATGCCTGATTTAGACATGCTCTTAAATCATAGCTGTAATCTTATATGAAAAGGAATTTCCTCAAAGATTACATATAAAAGACGCGCATATTGTTATGCAACAGTTTGTTTAATATTCATATTTATTACATATCACGTGCTGAAATATTTAATATTTATCATAAGTTGTATAAATCTTGTGGATTTGATTTCATTCACCCGAAGACAAAGCTTGTCAACATTCACAGGCTTTTAAAAATATATAATTGACTGTTTTAGGAAACATAGCCTAACATGCATTTTGTGTAGATACAACATACTCAGATGTGATGTTTTTATTGCACATTTATTAAAGGTTGCTTTTACTTATTGGCCAAAAGCCAACGCACACTGTATAATAACTATACCATGGGAAGGAGAAACTGAAGTGAGAAAAATAAGAATCAAATGAGGTGCAGTTTTAACAAATACATTTTGAAAAGTTTTTATTTGTCGGGGGAAAAAATTATAATGTATGTGTAATTCAATATTTATTACATATTCAAATCCTGCCTGAATCTTCACGTTTCATTCCTCTTTTTCTGCGTTCCCTGTCACGTGTAACGGTAAGAATCTAGCAATAATCACGTACTAAATTATTGTCTGAGAACACAGCACTGTATAGGCTGCCATAATCAGAGGGCACAGCTTACTAAGGTGATTTGGGACGCAGCCTGAGACCTGCACTGCGTCTTTAGTCCTTTTTAACCAGGACATTTTGCTGATCATGTAGCACACTTGTATTTAAAGTGTACCTCCTACTGTCATGTCAAATGTTAATAAGAGCCTGCGTGGGTTTTTATGTAACATGCTTGCTTGCTATCAGCATTGATTAAGCTTGATTTTATGAGGACAACTGAGTCAAGATATACTGTGCTAAATGTATATGCTATATTGTGTGATATTCTGTGAAATACAAATTCCACATTTTAAATACAGACTGCTGGAAAATTGACTGCTTCTCATTTCACTAGAAGACTAATCATCGTATTTTTTTATTCTGCTCTCTATTGATGTTGCTGTCTTTGTAATAATAATAATAATAATAATAATAATAATAATAATAATAATAATAATAATAATACTTTCTCAGCATACTTAAGTAACTCACTAACTTGGTCTGTCTCAGGGGCATTTTTTCCTCTTCACATCTTCACAAGAGCACTGTTTTCTATTTCTGCAGATGTGTGTGAGTGCGTGTGTGTGTATGTGTGTGTATGTGTGTGTGTGTGTGTGTGTGTGAGAGAGAGAGAGAGAGAGAGAGAGAGAGAGAGAGAGAGAGATTGGGTAAGTATAATGGGCAGGTGGGCAGCAGCAGCAGCAGTGATGAAACGTGAGGGCACATAAAGAAAACGGAACGCTGTTAGGTCCTGCAAATATTTGCGGCCCCTAAAACTCTACAGATTGCCTTAACAATGAGTGGGTACCGCACACACACGCGCACCTAGTATTCTTATGAGGACCTTGCACTGCCATATGCCATACCTAAATCTAACCCTAACTTCAACCTCGGAGTAAATGGAAACATTTCAGCTCTTTAAAAACAAAACAAAAACAAAACAAAAACAAAACAAAAAAAATCAGACATTTCCTTGTCTCGAGAAAAGTAAAAACTCCATACATTGGAAATGACACACGTGTATTCTATTTTTTTCCCTTTCCAGCCTTTTGATCTCCATCTAAGCTATTTCTTTTCGAGGGCAATGCAGGTTACAGGTAAAAAGCTTTTGAGATACACACCTCAGCTGAACCCTCCACAAACTACACAACGCATCCAGTCCAGCTGTATAATGATGAACACTGCGTGTGTGTGTGTGTGTGTGTGTGTGTGTGTGTGTGTGTGTACATAATGTGTTAATGTCGGGCCTTTTCCTGTGGAGTTGTGTAGATGCAATTACAACCCAGTAAAATAAAGCAGGGGTTTAATGCATGCACAGAACGCTGGGATAATTCACACAGTCTCTCTTTAGTGTCCTGTGTGTCATATTAAAGCATGTGAGAGCCTGAAAGAGAAGCTGAGCCTGGAGGAGAGACTTGTCCTCTCTCTCTCTCTTGCTCTTTAAAGCCCACTAAAATATCCCCTCCTCCTGATTGATTTTTTCCCATAATTAACTCGGTTTGTTGATCGATTTCCCTTCGGCAGAGCCTGCACTCCGGTGTTATTTGAGCGTCGTTATCGCCGAACACGCATCGATCGGATTGATTAAAGAGACACGTCCGGTCCGAAAGACTAAACACGCTTCGGTTCCCACCGAGACAAAAAAAAAAAAAGCGCTAAGGACGAGAAGAGGAATGAACGTGGTGCTTCTCAGCAATAAACTGACTATCGAAATTCTTTATCAGCACGACAATAGCAGAACTAATAGGCTAACCGTGAGCACTAAAAGCAAGGGTGCTTTTTTTTTCTCCAAATACAGACCTCAATTTAATAAAAAAAATGGAAAATAATATGTGTAGGCTACAGTAATGTCGTGCAGAGCTCGTGCATCCCTCCAAATCAACGATACTCAGATTGCACAATTAAATGCACAATTAAAGCGCATGTTCAGGCACCAAATGACCAAAGATCAGACTGGGAGCAAAACCTCGCCACGCCCTTTCTCCCCTCAAAAGCCATCGCGTTTGACCAATGCATAACCTGATAAAAAAAAAAAAGGGAAGAAAAACAACAAAGACAAAGCAACAACAAAGACTGCCAGATCATCAGAAAATTTGCTAAACCGTGGCGCAGAGGCCAAAGAACACGCGCAAAAACTACCTCTGCTCTCGCGCGCGGCGCGGCGCTGCGCATTCAGTCTATTCAAATGTTCGCGCGATGTGCGGAATATTCCACAGGGCGCGCGCGTATGCACATGCACGCACGCACGCACGCACGCACAGTCACTGTTTCGCGGTCACATGCAAAGCTGCGTGTAAAAGGTGGAGGGAGAGTGACAGCGTATGAGAGAGATTGCGGGTTGTCCATGGAATTAGTTTCCTCACTAATCAATAAAAACAAAGTCCAGGCCTTGACTCTCTCTCTCTCTCTCTCTCACACACACACACACACACACTTTCTCTCTCTCTCTCTCTCTCTCTCTCTGACACACACTCTCTCTCCTCCAGTCTTCGAGCAGGACATAAAGTTGCACACAATCATGTTTAAGCTGCTCTTAATTTAGACAACAAGCAAACGCAGATCATAAAGCGAGAACCAAACAAACAAACAACAAAAAACAAAAACAAAAGAGTCAAAGAGTCAAGCTCTTTTGATGTCGTTTGTAGCATTTCCTTTAAAGACATTACCAGCTTTTCCATCGACGCACGGCCGCAGTGTCCGCCATATATGCGCAGTCTGGCTGGATACGAGCTGGAGGCGGATGGAGAGAGAACGGGGCAGATATGGAGAGACGGGGGGCGGAGGGGGCAGTGAGGTGCGTGTCGGGGGCCGGTGCGGGGACAGAAGGGGGACTCGGGTTGAGGAGGCAGGATTTGAATCCGAGGTGAAAGGTGATGGGGGTCAGAGGCAATGGATGGGGAGTCGGTCAGACTTGCACCTCTCATCACTCTCAACACTAAGACCATCACCCCCCAATACACACACACACATCTGTCCGTGACTGTTGGCGGTTTCCATAGCGACGCGTTCATTGCTCTTGACTGGGCAATAAGGGAATAAGCGCGTGCGAGGAGATAGCGTGTAGGAGCTGGAGAAAGAGCAAAAATAAATAAATAAATAAAAACCCCGACAAAATTTACGTGTGACTTTACAAGGTCAGACGTGGTGCAACATGCTCTGTTATGAATCCCACGCAAACAGTTAATGATGCCGCATAGGCTACACACAACAGATTCAGCAAAACCCGAGGCAGAATAAGGAAGGCCTTGGATTTACGCTGACGTTATGGAAAAGAGTTAGAGTTGCTCTCAGAGTGATGGCAAAAACATGTTAACAAGACACGTCGATTAAAATGCACCTTGACACCATGACTATATCGATCTCGGTTGTGAAATGCGATGGAGCTGAAACCACGACACACATGTTGGCCTGATCCTACCTGCTGGTTCCCACCATGTTTAATATGGAGAACTTACAGGGTTGTGTTGTTATTACTGCATTACGCATTGTGTAATGTGCGCAGTTGTACTGCCTGTTATAACTAAACTAATTATAACTAATTAACAAAAAATAATTAGGCTGTTATTATTCTAAACTAATTAGCTTTTAGAGTAAAGCTTAAGAGGTACGTTAACCTTTCTAGGCTACAGTAAAATCGTATTGAGGACACCACGGCCAGTGACAAAGAATGATACAGTGTCCCTTAGTTCTGAGCATGCACCCCTAGCACACACTAAAGTTAATATATAAGCTGGTGTCTTTGCACTGTGTGTCCTGTCTTGCTTCCAGTATTGCAGTGTGTATTGTCCTTGCACTTTTCCTCTCCAGTGTCCTGTCCCATACGCTCCTACTTTTTGTATGTATAATGTATAAGGTACAGTGACAATCAACCGGAATTGAATCGAGCAAGTAAGCCTGAAAGAGAAGATCAGTGGCTCACCATGAATGGAGTGACACCGAGGAGTGAGATGGGCTTCTGGCGTTTAGTCATAGGCAGCACTGACCACCAGCTTCAGGACCACGGACAGCGCAGACACCCCCACTCCACTCTTACTAAACACAGCCATTAGTCCTGCCTGGGATCTTCTTTCACCCTGCTCCAAAAAGATTCTGATTAATTTCCACATACATTTAGACTACAATCTAATTGAAAATAACACTGACAAAACTAAATAACAAATAACAAAATGCTGACTAAATCAGCATGGCTTGTTTTTAACCCAGTGTAATTGGATTGGCATGTTGAAAATGGTATTGAGCTGGAGATGCCAATAACACAATATCTTTAATAAATAAATAAATAAATAAATTTGTTCATCCATGGGTCATGGGAGTCCTGGAGACTATCCAAGGATATTTCTGGCGCTAGGCAGGGTACACCCTGGACAGTGTGTCAATCCAGTGCAGGGCGCACACACACACACACACACACACACACACACACACACACACACACACACACACACACACACACACACACACACACACACACACACACACACATACACATATACACACACACACACATTTACACAATTTTGGAAAGCCAATTAGCCTAATCTGTATGTCTTTGGACTGTGGGAAAAAACTGGAGTACAGTGA
Organism: Clarias macrocephalus; assembly: GCA_011419295.1. NCBI lineage: Eukaryota > Metazoa > Chordata > Actinopteri > Siluriformes > Clariidae > Clarias > Clarias macrocephalus. Next base: position 26,747 of record JAAGKR010005993.1, read on the forward strand.
GGAAACCCTCGACCCTGGAGGTGAGATCACAGTGCTAAACACCAGTACGCCTAACCTAAAATAAAGTTACACAGAAACTTTACAAATTGTCTTATTTAGTGGAGGAAGCCAACTTCAGCCATATTTCCTTCATTTAAATATTACATATTTTATTAGCAACACTGCTTATCAAAAAGCTATTGCATAAATAGTGTACCATTTAATTCAGAAATATATTTTAATTAAATTAAATATTAACTCAAAAATATATTTCCTACAGTTCCAGCATTTACTTATCTGTTTTAGCAAATGCAGAAAATGAATAGCAACACAATGAGGAGATACACCCTGGACAGCCTGCCAATCCATCACAGGAAACACACACCAATTTGGAAATGCCAGTTAAACTAATCTGCATGTTTTTGGATTGCGAGAGGAAAACGTAGCCAGAGAAAACTCCGTAAAGCACAGAGAGAACACACAAACTTCAAACACAGACCCTGAGGCAGAAATTGAACCATCAACCCTAGAGGTGCAAGCTCAAAGTGCTAACCACTACGCCACCGAACCAAACAAACAAACAAACAAACACAAAAAGCAGTTAACATGTCTGTCTGAAATATGGAGAAATGTGTTGACTGTTGCATTGGGCATAGGCTGGGTAAAAGTAGAATTAAAGTCTGCTTACATTGTAAGCTTTATTTTTTTTAAAAAGTGTTGTAATGTATATAATTTTATTTTTTCCCATTTGTGCCACTGAGCTACTGATATGGCTTTATAAAACTTACCCGATCACTGTGACCATCAGAGTGAGGTTTGTGATTAGGGCTCCACCTGTGACAGGAGCAACAGAGGCAGCTCAGTTCTCAGTCTGTTTTAGGACACCTAAAAATAAGAAGTTGCACATAAAAGATGTTTCAAATAAAAGGTTTTAGAAACTAAAATCGGTGTACGAGTTATTTATCTGGCACTGTGGTAGCAAAAGAGAGCCAGGGGTAGCTCAGTGGTTATGGCATTGGACTATGGGTTGGTTCAGAATGTTGCTTCAGAAGGTCCCAGGTTCAAACCCCATGACCACCATGTTGCCACTGTTGGGACCTTGAGCAAGGCCCTTAACCCTCAGATGTATAATGAGATAAAAATGTAAGTTGCTAAGGCTGTCTGCCAAATGCTGAAATGTACAGTGTCTATAGAGCAAATGGTGAAGAAGAGTATGCACATTACTTTCCAGTATTATTGTATGGCAGGGATCTACGACTTCAGTACAACTCAGCCAATGTCGTCCTTAAAAAAAAATTAATAATAATAATTTAAAAAAAATTAACCCAAACAACATACGTTTTGCAGGAGGAATGGTAAAATAAATCCACCATCTGTACACCTACAAGGCTGAACAAAATAAGTGTGTGTAAGAAAGTGGCTACAAAGCATACGGAGCATTTTAAGATCCCAGCAAAGCTGCTTCACCTAATGCACCAGACCCAGTGTAACCACCACTAACATGCCCTGTTAGTTACTTCTGTGCTGAGAATTACTCACCACTCAAATAACAGCTACTCAGCAGTGGTCTTGTGGTGTGCCTGTCTCTTGGCATTAATGGAGAGAGTCGAGAGGTGCTGACAAGATCACTACTTCGATAACTGAGTGCTCTCTTGCGACCTAATATATCGACAGGTGCAACAGTAATCAGCATTAGTGATCATGATCATGATATGGACACATTTATTCTAAAATGACATACATCAGATACAAAACAGGTTTGAACCTTGCAAGTTTGAACTTAGTTGGACAATCAAGCAAGACACACCAGATTATTACATTCAAACTCAAGTTAATTTATTTACAAAACACTGACCAGTGGACAGTGTCACAAAGCATATTTCTAAAAACAAACATTCTGGATATAAACTTAAACATTAATACATTTACTATGTAAAAGTCTTGAGCAACCCCTGATTTCTTCATATAAAATAATACAGATACAAAAATGGGAACTGATCATCTGGATCTGTTTTTCATTGGTTCATGACTTAAGTTAGATGTTTTTATGCTTGAATGATTTAAAGGTCACTGTGTGGCTGAAAACACAAAAATAAAACATTCTTCGGAAACTGGTCAGGTACAGAGACGGGACTGAAAATGAGTGACACAAACTTGCCAAAAATGAGGCAAAAAAAAAAAGGAAGCCTGGAGAACTACATTAAAAATACAAGAATGTCTACTGTGAGGAAAAGCAACATATGAGGAAATGAGATATAGTTATAGCTTAAACTGTGTGCAAATGGGCCTGAATGGTAGTTTTAAAAAAATGAACTAAGCTGGTCATGTCATGACAGCTGCAGGATGCTTTTATTTACTAAAGACTGTACTTGGGTTGGAAGGCTGTGTTTTTGTGCAGGACTCCAGGACATTAACAGTTGGAGTTCACTATGTGAGCGCATGAAAATATCAGAACCACACAGAAACATGATTCACGCAGGATCAGAACTTTAATTCCACACCTGTAAGATAATTGAGAACAGCAGCAAGCTGTAATGCCTGATCCACAGGAACACTGAGGGCATCTGCTGGTGGCTGGTCCTGGACCTCACAAAACTCTGAGATTGACACACTTGTGCGCTTGTGCAATTAGATTTCATCAACATTGCAATAAAATTGCAATATTCACATTCTAGATTTCATTTTTCTTAAGACCTCCTGAGATGACGAACACCGAGCAGACATGATGAAATCCAGACATAAAGAAAATATACAACAGGGAAAAAAGCACTTGTGGTAGTATTTTATTCAGAAGTAAATTCCAAATTTAAATACAAACGTCTATACATGCGTTCATGAAATTAAAATGTTAAACAAAAACAAAAGGAAAAAGGAGGACAGAAAGAAACAATTAGGACTCACCAGACACACAAGAGTATAGACCAATTTCTACCCATGACTACTTCTTTTTGTTTAGATTTTCTTCAAATGACACAAAGATAATGTGTGTATTAACCCATATTTTCTTATTTAAAAAAAAATCCTATAAAAGGTTAGGTGTGGTTTTGACTTGAGGCCAAGAAGACTCAGCTTTGTCTGAATAATCTGTTTGAGTGAAAGAGGTCTTTTAAGAATCCCTTTCACTGGACATGACTTGTCACTTGTCTCCAAGCATCTCTGAGACATTTTGGACCTGGGTCATGGAATGCTGGTGTTTATTGCACATCTGGTCCACAAATACCCAGAATTACCAGGTAACCTGCCACTGTTACATTTCTTCAGGTGTCCTGCTATAGAGAGCACACACACATAAACCACATTGGAGAAAACAGACGTGTTACCAGTGTAGGCAGGTTTTTGTGGCCTGTGACCATTTACTACTTTCATAACAATACCTTTGATTACAAACCTCTTAATCAAGCTCATCTTCCTTTCTTTATGTAGATGCCCAAGCAACAGAATTAGAGCAAAATCATGGCAAATTCTTGTCTTTTACCCAGCTACCCTTAACTTAAAATATAAGACCTGTTTCAGCTGGGTCTCCTTTACTTTAATATGTGGTGTAACCAAAGACATACTGCAATACACACACATTACCAGCAGCACAGGAATCTGCCCACAGCTTACTGGTGGTCTGAACGTGTGTGCCATTGATTAGCCTACATACAAAACTTTGCAAAACCCATAGCAAAACTTTGAACTCGTTTGGTTACGTGTTCGTGTCTCTTTCAGCCATACTTGAATTCAAATCTCTTTATTTTCATATCAATCCATACACAGCCCATCCTGCACTGTCGTGAATAAATTAACTCAAGAGCACTTTTCTTCTTTCTTTTCTCTCTTCCTTTTGCAAGCCGTTATAATTTTTCAGGGCCTGTGAAACAAAATTAGTGCACATTAGTGATTTACTTGAAAGAAATTATAACCAAGCGTTCAGAAGCAGAGGTTGATTGAAAGATTGTCAAAGAATACAGATAGAAATGAAAAGGAGGCACCAGTAGCTGATGAACATGGCACGGTGTTAATAATATAAATCTAATGTAAATAATCAACATTACATACAGCGATTAAGAGCAGTAACACTATTCATGACATTTTATTAACAGAAAAAAATTCTGTACAAAATTAGTGTAAACTGGCCAAACAGATGTCAAGTAGAAAAAGCTGAGATTATCTACTGCCCCCTAGTGGCACAAATTATTTTACGGCCCTTAAAAAAAAAAAAATCTTAGCTGGATTTCACAATAAAAAAGAAATAATTTTACACACAGCACAGACTTCCCTGTTTATGAGGAGGAGTGAAACGTGCCTGATGCACTAAAGCCTAATCTCATTCAAGGCCAGGAGCTGCCTTTTTGACCAACTGAAAAAAATTTCACACAGACTCTTCGTTTAAAAACTCTTTCAGTAGACGACCACAAACGACTAAAACCAGCGTTCTTCTCAGTAATCAGTCCTTGACAACAATCTCATGACAAGGACGCTTTCTTACCCATGCATCGGGCCGCTTGCAGTGCTGTGCGTCTGGTTGCTGAGCAGCAGCTTCCTGCCCTCTTCATAGTCGTCCTGGTCGACGCTGACCAGCAGCCGCACACCCTCTTGGCCAGCTGCTCTCTTCAGAGAGTCTGTGATGAAGACGCCTTTGAGTGCCTCCAGCAGCGCGCCGCTGAGGTAGTCGGCCCAGAACGCATCCAGGTTCTGCAGTTCAGAGAACTTGATGTCGCAGACGATGGAACCGAGGTCACGGGCGCGCAGCAGAAGGCTGGCACGGCTGAACAGTTCAAACTGACGCTCCAGAGGCTGTTGCTTATCCGAGGAGACCCGTGCACGCAGGGCTGACTCGTGCTCTGAGTACTCTGCCCGGACACGCAGCCGGATGTCTGCCGTGAGGAAAGAAGAAAAGGAAAGGAAAAGGAAGGAGGAATGGAGGGATGGTGAATAGAGATGGGACGGAAGATTAAAAGCCAACACATGGATGAGTTGATGAAGACAGAGGAGTGGGTGACAGAGTTGGAGGGTAGTATTTGAGGAAATCAAAAAGGTCAGGCAGGCAGAATGGGTAAGAGGGTATTAATAAATGAAAATGCAAAAAAAAAAAAAAAAAAAGGTTGTGGTGAGAAAGTGTAGAGTTGAAAGATAAGCAAGAGAAGAGAGGGATGAAAAGATAAGAGAAATAAGCAAGAAACAAACAAAATGTCAATTACTCAACAGACTCAACACATCAACAAACAATAACTTGGCTCACTTAAGGTCTTGAATGGTCTCACATTAAGATTTAAGAAGGTGTTTAATGTAAATCTTTCCTGCTCAGAAACACTGGGACTCTAAGCAGCAGCGAGCTGCGTCTGAGCTCAACAGTCCATGACTGAAACCTGAACTGAAATGATTTAAAACAAAATGAGACTACAGCTGAATGTTTAGATATACATTCACAAATTAAGTCAAAGGAAAATAATAATTTGTTGATTTCAGTCCTAGGAGCAGACAGTTGAAACGGGCTTAGCACTTTTGAGCTGATAAATTCTGAGTGAACAATAACAATGGATCTCACAGAAGACCATGCACTGTAGTTAACTCAACATGGTGGGGCTTTCAGGTAACTTTCACTGATGGCACATGGAACCCACAATGCCAAGTGATTTCCAGCACTTTGAAGATTATAGCATTGTTTCTAACTGGTCCTCTGGGCTATGCTGAATTTTCAGCTGTCCCGTTTTAACCTCGCAAACGTTTTGGAGTCACAATTCATGTTGGGGAAATTCAGCAATAACCATCATGAGTCCACCGAGAGAGGGCTTGGTTTCAGTTAATTCAGTGTAACCAATAAACTAGACCACAGTTCCTGAGTTGTTAAAATTTCTCCTATTTCAGGGTGGACTGTCATTTGAGCAGAACTGTATTTTTTTATTACTTTTTTTTTACTAAAATGTTCCAGAGGCCAAGTAGTCAGAAGTAGCACAGGCTAATTAACAGTGGCGCTACCTTGTGGTCAGTTGTTCGAGAACAGGAGAAGGAACTGATGTCATGCAACAGCACAGGGCACAGAGATGGCAAGATACGATTGAAAGATACATACTGAACCAGCGCTTCCTTGTGATGTCATTTCCTTTCATGTCATTTCATGTCAGAAGAGGAGTGGACCCATCGATCTTCAGAACATCGCTGCAACACAAATCCAACCTTCCCACCCACAACCTTTTCAGGTTTGGTGACGTAAAAGCGAAAGAGTAGCTTGAAAACTTAATGGACACATTGAGTGTCAGCATGAGTATCTTTTTTTTAATTATTATTATTATAAAAAATTCAGGAGAATGCCATGAGACATCCCCAGAAATACATCTTAGCAATTCATAGCTGTTATAAGATTAGAGATTAGGACCTTTTCATCATTCTTGATTATAATTCTAATACAGTAAGTTTCTTCATTTAGTATGTATGAAGGAATAACTATAGAAAAAAATCAGTACAAGAAGACTGTAAGGGATTTGCAAACATTAAACCTCCTTTTTAACTGCTCGTTTATTATCACAAGCATTTCTTGTAGAGATCAAATAACATTAAACGAGTGTAATGTGATATAACTAATGAGAATTCTAACTAAGAGCACAAGCAAAGGTAACCAATTCTTAGTTCATAATTGACATACATTAAAGACTAAGTAATAAAAGCATACATACTGTAAGCTTTTAGAATTGAGTGTTAAAATAGGTAACTAGAAAAACATAAATCTAAATGGGATTTTTCCATTGGATCTATCGCTTTCAAAATATTCCCCACATACATTAAATTCAATGCTGGTTTGCACAAAACAAACTGGAAACATAATTTGGTTAAAAGCTTTTTTTTTTTTTTTTTTTTTTAAACAAAACATTTTCCAAGAGATCCAATGACAGCGTACATTCGCACAGCACTTTCCATTTTGTTCCATTGCAAAGCACCTCTCATGCTGTTATGCAGCGAGGACATGGTGCTTTTGTTATTGTTAAAAATAAAAAAAAAAGAAAGAAAAAAAAAACCTTCTCCATCAAGCTTCCACCTCCACCACTTTGCTTAGGCAGATGATTCAGTACAAAACACATGAACCAACAGTTTTTCTCTAATGATGGATTGAGTGTGAGCAGAGGATCAAACAGAAGGTCATTTGAGCAAAATTAAATTAATCCATGATGGTACAGTAAGCTGGCTACTTTCCAAATTTGTGCTATTTACAGTAAAAATTAAAAACAGGACATTTCATGTTTTTAGCAAAAAACACAACCTTTAGTTACAATTTTACGAGGAGCTGCTCCATGCGAAGAGCTTCCACACTATATCCATCCATCTTTTGTGACGAACAACAAACCAAGATGGAGGGAGAGAGAGAACAAGAGCAGGAGGCTGCTGACCAACTGCTCGCTATTTTATCTCGTTCTTTAAGTGCGCTCTCTCCCTCTCTTAGTACGTGAGGATGGCCAACTTGTTTTGTCCCTGACACTTGAGTCAGTCTGTTTTTCAACTGTGGACACAAAGGAGAGAGAGAAAGAGACAAGCAAAGTTTGGGATGAACGTTTTCCAAAGGCTGTTCCTCTGTTGCGGTCAAAGCAGGCAATTTCATAAGCTTCAATTCTATATGGATAGAAATAAATTAAATTTGTAGTCCCCCCCAATGATATTTACGTCTACATTTCTTTTTTTAAATTGGATTTTCAGCAAGAGCTCTGTTGGGTCATTTTCCTCAGAACTGCTCACAAAATGAAAAACTGGGCATTTCTCAAGGTTGAGCTACCACTCAAGGCAGATTCAGGTTTGTTATTGTTATTGACTTCCTCAGTTTTGATCGGTTCAAATGACACGCATTCAGGAGAACCCTGATAGCTGTAAAAGATCTGTGAAAACGATATTGTTTCAGAACAATTTTCCCATTATATGAAGGTTTCTTTCCCCACTTAGCAATGATGAAAAACAAAGTAAAGAACATAAAAAAATAAATAAATTCTGCCTTTCTTGAGCCAGTTCTGTGGCCAACAACTTTCTCCAGAATTCTGTACTAGCTGTTCCCCCAGAGTCTACTAATAGCACACAATTAAAAACAGCTCTTCTGGGGAAATTGTTTGAAAAAGTGGATTGTGTATAAATGGTAACATTCAGCACTTTCACCCCTCCTCTTAACCGAGTGAGGACGGTAAACTTTTTACCTTGGACATGGACCAGGCCTCATGAAGGAGAGCACGAGTGAGAATGCACACACTTGGCTTGTATGATGTGTATGATCGCACAGAGAGGACAGCACACGCCCTTTAGTGTGGCGTGCGCTCTCTTTCTCTATCCATTCTCCTGCTTTTCCTACCCATTCCTGAGCCAACCTGCTGGAATCAAATGTGGTGTCAATAGAGCAAAGAGCACTTTTAGCATGTTCAGGAGCACAAGGTCAAAGGTCACAGGGCATTCACGGTAAAGCAGGACTGTATATTAAATGGTAAGCTTCTTTTAAGTGTATAACCAACACGTTGTAGGAATAATGTAAAGGACACAGACATAGTGAAAGAAAATTCCTCCATTACTTAATAAGGACATTTTAGAAATACTGTTAAGACAAAAAAAAAAAAGACTTTCATTTCAAGGTACTGTGGTGAATGATCATTTTTATTATTTTGGGATACTAGATCTATCTGTTTTTAGTGGGAACAAAACCAATTAAATAGAACAATTAATGGATTTAAAATACCAGTCTAAACAAAAAGGGCTATCATTAAAATGCTTAAACAGAAAAAAGGGGTTAAAAATAGCTTGTAGTAAATAACACGGGGTTAACACACAGTCACTGCAATATATTTCCATTATTTGCAAAGAGCTGAAGTACTACGCATGCTCTCTTTTAGGCTCCAGTATGTTAAGAAGCTTAAGCAGTAATATGGGAAAGTGAATGATGGCAATAAAATCTCATTCATTCGGCTGTACATGTACTGACAGCGGATCAGCGAGCTTCGCCAAGTTTAGAAGTAGAGGAATGGGGGGAGGCATACTCTAGAGAGCCTCAAAGCATTTGCTTTCAGTCAGAGCGAGTGCATTTCATATAATGTCCCAGCATTATGTTATGTTGAGAGAATGAGACACAGACATGAGACAATAAAGAGAAAAGATAATGCGATCATGCAGAATTAAGATGGCTGGGAACCTGAAGCGAAACTACAACAAACACTGGACAGGACATGGACATCTAGTTAGTCAAATATTTCACATGGGAATAAAAGTTATAATTCTGATATAAATGGAGTAGAATGCAATAACCAGTTAAAGGTCCACTAAGTAATACATTCAAATTTTAATGTTGAGACCATTGGTTTCTGCCTCACCAACAACTAACTCTCTCTTACAGCCTTTTCACTCTCACAGTTAGACCGTATTTTCACATGGGGTGAGGTTTGGCCAAAACAGAGACATGTCTCATCTATGAACAATTGAAGGAGATGAATTCAAGGTAAAAATTTACAGTTCTGGTTAGAAATTGACACATACTCGACTTGAACATTTGGGCAATATTGGGACAGAATGGTTTCTTTGAATTGGTCTTTCTCTGGGGAAGAATTATTGTACATCATTCATGTTTAATAGAAGAAAACCACAAGATTTTGCTGCACAAGGTTTACCTTACTTTTGGGTTGTTTGAAACAAACACAGCATCAAAATAATTGATGCACCCATATGGATTATTAATTCGGCAGGGCCGAAGGCTGTGAAAGTTAAAAGATTATAAAAAATTCTTACTGAACAGGATTGACTACAGCTCGTAGCTTCATCTCTACCAACATTGTTTGACAGAAGTCATTGGCTGGATCAACACACTGCTCTTTAATTAAGTTTAAAGTGCTCAGTGCAGATCCAAGAAAGATGATTGAAGATTTATGCTAGGCAGGAATCTCTTTTGGAGCCATTTCTAAACAATGCTCAGTTCAAGCTCAGTTCAAACATGTGTACTTGAGTACAAGTTATTCAAGATGTGCAGCCACTTGACACTGGACAAAGGAATAAACCAAGTTTAATGTAGAAGAATTAAAGGTGAGGCATTCAACCAACGAGACACTGTACCAGCAGTTAAGCATGGCGGTGGAACTGTTTTGCTGCCAGTGGAATTGGTGCACTGCACAAAGCAGAGGGACTAATGAAGGAGGACTACTTAAAAATGATTCCTCATAAACTCGGATTATAATAGAGACAGATGTTATTTGGGAAAAAATAGCATTTTTCAACATGGAAATAATTCCAAACACATATGAATGCTATAAATGGGGAACTGACACTATTGTAAATTTGTAGACACTTTGAAATTGGATTAAAGTTTAATTGAGGAGAGGACAAATATCTAACCAGAAATCTATCAGAAGCTGGTTGATGACCAAGTGTCTTTTAAAGATGAACTTTATCTGTCATATTTCTATATACTGTCATATTTAGTCATATCTTGGGTGTGCTCCATGCCCATTTTTGACCTTTCATTGTACAATTCTCATGATGTGTTGATCAAAAAACATACTTATAAATGTGTTATTCTTGTTCCGGAGAAAAAGACCCTGGAACAATTTAATTTGGATACGATATTGCTAATTCAAGACAAATTTTCTGTGATTGCAAACAAATTTGATATCTACACCTAGAAATATTCTTAAACTGTATTTTGCTAGCACTGGACTTTTTTCCACTTGATTTATTGATTGCTGATTTGTTATTGGCCCATGTGTTGCAGTTAGAAATTAATTAATTAATAAAAGATCTGAAAAAAACTGTTTTTTATCCCCTGATATTTGAAGTTTTAGGACAAATGCTCTGGCTCCAAAGAGGTGATCTAAACACAAACACATATGAAAACCTCCCCTAGGGGGTTAGGGTATCCTAAACCCAGGTAAGAAAAATCAACCGTTTCATTTAATTACTGAGAGCACAAACATGCCTATTGGTTGATTTGATCCTGGACTCCTTCATTCTTGATTATCATCTTGTAGTGCTGTTGACTTTACAAGTTGTTTACAAACAAACAATATACAGCTTACATTAGTAACATTTAAGGGGTGCACTTGCAATATACACATACTTTGGCCCAAAACCTTTGTGAATATGTTAACCTAATCAAATTATCCTGTCCATTGCAAATTCATGTTTAGACACAACTGCTCTGTTTATTGTTATATGTTTAAGAATTTGAAGTGCCCTGAAACAAGACTTCTTCTAATAATCTGTTTCACTGAGCAGAAACAAACAATATTCTCATCCATGATTCCAGAAATAGTAGATGAAAAGTCCTAATAATTTCATAATAATATTAACTATATTTATTTACATATTTTATGTTTTTTAGCATTATTACATTACTTCCAATTTATTTCATGCATAGTGGTTTTCCATTTCCATTAATTTTCAATTAAATTTTATCTGTATAGCAATTCACAGGAAACCTCATTCTGGATATAAATTGAAAAATATATACTTTTTTGTTTTGTTTTAGCTTTATCAGTTTTGTCCCTAATGAGCAAGCCGGATGTGAAAGTATCAAGAAAAACTCCCTCGGCCTTGGGGACTGCACCAGTTTCACACTGTTTATCAAGTGCTAGCCGTAATGTTGAGTGCATAACCAGATAGTAGCTGCCCTACATGTTGCCACAAATGTGCAAAATTTCACATTCACTATGTCCCTCACTTTTTATTACAATGCCAATAACGGACAAACAGATTTTCTTTAAACTTAGTGGACCTTTATCATTGCTCAATCCATATTTCCTTTTTATTTCCCAGTGACTAATGCAGTAGTTTGTTTACCTGGTGCGGCAGAGCAGCATTAAACATGGCAGCAATTTGTAATGATGGTGAGGCACTCTTTCTTGCCCACTCCTTTACCTATTTATCACCCTTTCACTGTTCGAACAGAAAATATGAATCACCAACCATTCTAAGACATTCACGTTCATTTGAGCAAACACTGAGTATTTGGTAAGGTGCCTTTAAGGGGATGTGATGTGTTTTTCATGATGCATCTCAAGGCTTTAGAGCAGAGGTGTCAAACTCATTTTAGGTAACAGCCCGCATTACATTTTTCGTCTAGAGTATAAATGGGCCAAACCAAAAAACAAACAAACAAAAAAAACTATTTAGTCGTTTATTTTATTTAGTCACTATTTAATAAAAAGTCCATTCTGAATGGAGATTTTATTGAACATACAGCTGGATCTAAAAGACTAGCAAAAATGCTTGTATTTTGCCTTTTTTTTTCATAATTTATTACAACAATTTTCATGAAACATTACATCATTGAACACACCTCAACAACAAAAAAAAAGAGAATCTTTGAAATGTTTACACAAATTTCAAAGTTACTTCGTATTTAGTAAGTCCCTTTTTTGATTTAATGAGAGTACACATTTGAGCTGGCATGGATTTCACAGGTTTGCGTAAAACCCTATGATTAATTATATATAAAAAGCATCTGAATTTTCATCGGAACACAGGCTTCAATAGCCGAGATTCGGCATGAGAAAAATCTGATTGATCCATATGTTTGACACCTCTGTTTTAAAAAAGCAATGAGTAAAGCTTCTGTATTCTGGAGTTTCCCCTGAAGATGTGTGGAATTTTTATAAACACACTTTTTCTTTCATGGTTCACACAACAATGCTTTATAACAGACATATTAATGTAATATAATGACCCATTTAATGAGGATACACCTGTGCGCTAAGAATTATGCACTTTTTACATTTTGCAAGACATTAAAACTCGAATATAACACTTTTCCACTGAACAGCCTGGCACAGCTTGGTAACAACCCTGAACCTAGGACTGTCTGTAACATGACAGAATGCGGGAGGAATGGTTTCTCACCATACACAGCTAGCCATGAAGGCAGAACTTTCTCAGGAGATTTCCAGGTGGTGACTATCAACAGACAACTTGAATTTATTTCTAGAAATATAAAATTATTTAAATGAAAACGGTTTGAAGTTAAAATATGGGCGGCACTGAGACAGGTTTTTACTTAGATCACATGTAATAAATGTAAAATACAGAATATCAATACAGGGGGAACCTCGATTCAAGAATGTAATTTGTTCCTAAGTTCTGTCCTACCCGATTTGGTCTTCATTATGCAAAAATAACAAAAACAAATATAAAAACTGTACCGGAACGAGCAAACGCTTCATTTCTACATGTAGTGTTAACGCATTAGTGAGTAGGAATGGAGGAGAGGAACATGGGTGGGGAGGAGGTTAGTTTTCGGAAGGAGAGTTCCCTTCCATAATAACACTGAGTGATTCTCCTTCAGGGGTTCCCTCTCTTTTTGTTTCTTGGCTTCTGGTTCGTACATGGCAGCCGATTTCACAAAAAATCTATTTTTTTCCCTGCACTGCACAAAAGAGACATCATGTTATCGTTCGTGGGGTGCATCACCACTCTGCTCACCACAGTTTTGTTCAGATGATAGTTTTTGACAAAGGCTTAAACGGCTTAAAACCGATGCAGGGCGACACGCTCGCGCCTTAGTTCAGCTGATAGCAGCAGCTTTGGGATGGCGGTTTCTGGGAAGTGTTCCAACAAGGAGTTCGTGTACAGAGGCAAATTTTTTGTGAGGCATTCGTGAACCGAGGTTCCACTGTAATTTATTTGGGAAAATGTTGGACATTAATTAAAAAATTTTCTGAAATATTGTTGGCTGTTAAATTCCTTCAGAGAATTGTCTTTTGAAACAAAAAGCTCAAATAGCAGTCAGACTCATGAATCTGAATTATTCTGAAAGAAGGACTCCGTTTGACCAACCAAAGGTTTAGATATTTTTTAATCACCTACCTCAGTTTGAATGTGACCTGGGAACAAAGTAAAACAATTTAGGCAAGGCAGCCTGCTTATGAACAGCACAGCTCCTGGTTAACTTGTTCACTGTATGGTGCTGTTCAGCTTGGCAAGTGCTATTGTTTTTGTAGTTTTTTCTATAACAAGTGATGTATATATGTCACTCTAATCCTGTTCTTTCCAGCCTTTCTTTATTGATATCCATTCACTTAGCATTATAAAGACCCAAACTCTACTGGATTAGCATTTTTAATATATTTTTCCATCTTTTTTTTTTGTTTGTTGAAAGACGTACACTTCATGTGAACAGCAAGTTGTTATTAATAAACAGACAAGCACTTAGATTCAACTGTCTCGATGTGATGAGCAAAGCGGTGTGTCTCTGATTCAGACACTGAATCATCCTTGCATCATAACGGCACAAAATGGCTGCCCCATCTGTGACAGCCTGGCGTGCCTCTTAAAGACGGAGGGTGTCAGGAGACATAGCTTTTGCTTGTTTAGTGTATTTTGCACAGAACACTGTACTTTCGCTGCAATTAGATAAAAAATTAATGCAAACAAATAATTCAAATCAAACCGGTGAAGGATCAGAATGATCAGAGTCTGTTGGATTCCTGAGAGAGCAGATTATCTATAACTTTACTACGTTTAGGTAAAGGAGTTTGCGCCTCTGTTTCTGTAATGGCAGTTTGATCTAAAGCAAAATTTAAAGATGAGCAGCAGTCAAGTTAAAGTGGTGAGTACATATAAGAATTTAGCCCTGAAGGGATAAAAACAGGCTAGGACTAATGCTAGCAAATATAACATACAAATATTAATTTTGATTTTAATATGTTTTTTGTTTTTTTTTATGTGAAGCCATGGACAATGTATTGGTGGGTTTGGTCATCTGTATGTATATTAAAACCTAAAACCTGCCAGAAGAAGAAAGGAAGCACTTTTATTTTGCGAATAGTTAGTTTTGCGAAACAGCTGACACAAACACTATAGAAGAATACAAAATTCTGAACTGTGGAGAATGACCGTGAGATGAGTAAGGGCGCAAAAATGAAAGGTCTAAAAGAAATATTAAAATAAACACAGAAAGAAAAAGCGGGAATGAGAGAGATGAAGGTAAAGTGGTCTTACCGCAGGTCACTTTGTTCGTCGAAGGCTGAGGCATAACTTCTGATGTATCCCTGGCCTTTCTCGCCCGACCTCGCCCTCTTCCCCGTCTCCTTCGTGCCGGTGCGGACGCCTTAACAGCTGAGCCAACACCTAATCAACAGATACACACACTCTGTCATGACTTTCATACTATTTCACAGATACCTCCCAGGTGTAGAAAAATCACAAGCCCAGGCAACGAGTACAAGCACAACCTTGGAGAATTTCACCAACCTGAAGTTGCAAGTTTGCGAATTTGAAAAATAAAAAATCATCCCCACTCACCTGCCTTCCACTGAGACGCTTGTGTGTTTGCCAGGTCTGAGTTAAAACTTGTGTGTGCGTGTGCTCTGCTTTCCATGTAGCTTACAGCTTCTCTCTCTGGTGACACTGTCGAGAAGAATGTAAGAATGTAAAAATGGCTTTTTCTTTAAAGGACAGCAAATGACATCTACAATGTTCCTGAACATTAAAGCAACTCCACACTGAAACACATTATATTGGCACCGTAATTGTATTATTCCTGTGCCCAGCTTGACACTGTACTCTGCTGACCTCCCAGGGCAACACTGTTAGCCAGCTACAATTATGTTTCATTTGGAAATAAACATTAAGGCAATTTTAAACTTAACGAACTAAGTTGAGAATCTAAAATTAGGACTTTGAAAAAAGGGCAAGGGTTCTTTCTCGCTCACTCACATATTTCCAGGTATTTTTAGAGGCACACTAATGACAAATCATAAATGTACATAAACATAAATGTAGTAGCAACAGTACCCATTGGACATAAAAGTCCCAGGATGCAGTGAAGGTATATTACAAAATTGTGTTGAGGGGCAAGACGATGAGCATAATGGCACGACGAGCAGTGGTAGCTCAGGAGGCTGAGGACTTGGTGCTTGAACCGCCAGCGTTCCGGTTGGTAACCCAAGTCCACCAAGATGCTGGTGCATATAAATGTAAGCTGTTGGACCCTTGAGCAAGGCCCTTAACTTCTGCTCCAGTAGAGTAGTATCCTGTGCTCTGACTCCATAGTTATTAGCAATAACAGAACAATATGCATCAAGCAGTGCTGGACGCAGTAAAGGATTAATGTGCTGCATCAGTCGCTGTAAGTACCGTCAAACTGAGCTCTGTGTGTGCGTGACGTAGAAAATCAATGGTCAAAGTAATAAAATGTATCTTATATAACAATTACAAAGGGGGGAGTTTCATTAAAAGCACGGGTGCTTCAAATGTATGGTTGGTTCATTGCTTACCCGTTCTTCTTTTCTTGTTGGAGACAAACGGTAAGAGGTCATGCCGTGTAAGGATTCGAAGTAGCTGCAACAGAGGTTCCAGGTTTGCTTCACTTAAAAAGCCACGTCTCTCCATTTCCAGCAACAGAGCAACACCACTCTTCGCCTTGCAGAGGCCACCAAACGAACCTGGCTCTCCTTTGGGACATATCCTGCGCCAAGCCTCCAACAGGCGTGGGCAAGGAGAATTTACAGGTGCATCAGAGTCTGGTGAAGCATCTTCAATCCAGCTTTCTGGATCAAGAGGATGCCTGGCCGGATAGGCTTCATCCAGAAGGAATGATAGGACTTCGACGTCGGTCTCCGTCAGCTGGGAACCCACGATTTCAAAGATTTCATGAAGAGACAGCGTATCATAGTAGCTCAAGCAGTCGGTCTCCTCCCAGTACAGAGAGTATCTCGAGCACGTTGCCATCATTCACTGCTGTCAAGTCTTCCAGGAAATCGAATCGGTTCTGGAACAGCAAAGGGTCATAAATATGGGCTCTGGTTACTAAACTGTGGTTTTGTTGATAAGACTGTCAGCAGACGCTGTGCTGTTAACCAACATTAACTTGTTAGTAAGGAATATTCATAGAAGGGGAAAGATCTAGCTTGAATGCTAGATAGATAGGATGAAGTAATGTATAAATCAATTCGGAAAAGGTGATGATAGAAACTGAAAAATTAAAAAAACGCCCTAGCGCAATGACCATGCGAAATGTGACGTCACTGCATCACGTGTCCACCTTATATAATCTACTGTAATGCAAAAAACAAGCTAGATAAGTGATACTAATTACTAGTTACATACATCTACTGGACAGAAAAACGCAAACAAATCTGCATTTTGTTATACGGAACAGTTTGTTCGATGCGTTAGGTGAGCTAAGCCTCTGCTCGCTCGCTAGCAAAAACTGTGTTTTTTCATGCTACCTTCAACTTGCTAAACAAGAGTCACAACAACAAACTACAACAAACACCTCAGTGCTCTGGGTTGTACCCAAATGTTAACACTTGACAGGTTAAATTTATAGAAATACGGTAAAGTTTAATATTAGTCGCTATGCTAGGCTATGTACACAATACCAGTTGCTATGCTATGTTATGCTAAATTACCTGACTAGCTCACAAACAGCTGATATTCCAGTGACGTCAGGCTCCTCTTAGTTAAGCTTTCAAAACCGAAATTCTATTTTATTGTCCGTTTTTTTTTTTTATTTTATAACACATTTACCACAGTGTTCGAAATATTTACCTTTAAACCACTTACTTGGGACAAACTACGATTTAAGCCGATGACCACGGTCAAATATCTTGAAACGTCCCTTCACAGCAGTGGGGGCGGTGACCGTGCTGAAGAACAACACACACTGACCAATCATGTGCAAGGATCAACAACGCCACTAGCCAATCACAGGGGCGTTAGATAGGCGTCGTGTTGGTAAGGGAAACACTAGATTATATCCCGTAAAAGCTCTAACATTATTGCTTATTATTTCGGACTGAAAATAGATTTGCGATGTTGCTTGTTTTAACATATTTCCTTAGAAACGGCGAACAAATAATATAGTATCGAATATGTTTAATTGTCCAACGTGTGCCTTAGTGTAGTACCACTAGAGGGCGATAGCGAGTCAGACAGGCACAGAAGAACACACTATACCGGAAGTGGAGGGTGTAAAGCCGTTCCACATCAGCACATCCGGCTTTTATCGGTACAAGGAAAAACAACGCAGATATAAACAGTAAGGAGTGTGTGCTTTTTTTGTTTGTTTGTTTTTTGTTTTAATATAGTGTTTTTGTTGTTGGGAAAATATTATCAGTGTTATAAAGAGGTATTGTTTTATTTACCGTTGCAATGTGATTGAACTTTGTAGTAACACAGCAACTGTTTATGTTGTTAAGGAACCATATGACGTTGCACTAACGTGTCTTACATTACCTTAAAGGATAAACCGTGAAGTTTCCTTCCATTACAAAATGTTCAGGTTGCTTTCTAAGCTAACTATTGGCTTAAACGAAGCTAGAAGATAAAGACTATTTCTTTTCTTGTTGAGACTATTAACTGTTTCTTGCTTGGGCATAGACATCATTTTCTGGCTCATTTTGGACTTGTGTTACACAGACTGATTAATACACAGCCTTCTGTCCCATGTGTACTGTACACGCAATGTGTTAGAGACATAAATGTGTTATACACCTTATTTAGGCGACTGATTGGGTGGAAATTTAACCCAGTCCATCTGCATGGTATGCCAGAAACCTATCACTGATCCACGCATGCCAAATTTATTGTGCTCCTATAATATACCTATAATATACCGCCAGGTCTAGGCTGGGCCGAAAATAGCTTTGATGTCCCACACCCATTCAGAAGTATGCAGTATGTGACTGGGAGGAATCACTCATCCGCCTCACAATGCACGTCCCATATCACTCTCTGCATGTGCTCATGTGTGTGATTTATGTAGGTGTGTAGCAATGGATTTGAAGTCAGGTGACCCTTTCAGCAGTGAGCCTGAGGAGCTGCCTGCAGTAGGAATGATCAGCAGGTAAGAACATACACACGCACACAAACACACACACACAAACACACACACAGTGGGTATAGAAAAGAATCAAACCCCTTTAAAATAATCACATTTTGTTGCTTTGCAGCCTCAGTGCAACTTTTAACATCCCAGTAAAAAATATGACACCAACATGTCAGAAAAAAATAGAGAAAGAAAAAAAAAAAACAGAATCACTGATTTGGGGAAAAATTACTTGTAAACTCAAGCAGGTGAATCGAACCATCTTCTAAGTGACACGCAAAACTTTGCATCTGTTCTATCTTTATGCATCTGTATAAAATAAAAACTTGTGTCTGTCTTCATTTAAGGCTGCAAAGCAACAGCCTTTTTCTATACCCAGACATGTCTTATTTGAGAAATAAAACATTGCCAAGAATACTGATTTAGGAAAATCAGGCTCATCCTCTCTTTTTCTCCCCCGCTCTCCTTGTGTTTGCAGACTTTTTCCTAAAGGCCTTTCTGGGAACATGGCAAAGGAGTGGCTGGACCGTCGACGCAAATCTATCAGGCCCTGGGCCAGCTTTGTGGATCAACGCAAATTTTCCAAACCGAAGAACTTCGGTGAACTGTGCCAACGTTTTGTGAGGAACCTGGATACGTTCCATAGCAACTACACATTCATCTTCCTGGGGCTCATCCTCTACTGCATGTAAGAAATCTCTTTAGCACGTACATTTATAATTAAAAAAATTTTTTTGCAATGATGCATAGCTGTTTCACGAGGTATTGTAATTTAAAATGATATTTAAGTGGAATAAATTATTTTATTCAAATGGAAACATTTATTTAAAAGTAATCAATGTATTTATTTTTTAGAATAAGTAAATCCAATGCTGCCCAATGCTATGAGAAGCTGCTTAATTGCAGTGATTGCACTCTGTGAAAAATGTTCTATAGAGTTTCTAAACAACAAAATCTAAAACCATTTTATAGAAATATAAATGAAAGTCCTACAGAACTTTATTAC
>JAAGKR010005994.1:0-46482 GCA_011419295.1 Clarias macrocephalus
AAATTAAATAAATTGTTGTTGGTCTGGCAATGGTTCGCCACAAGTTTTTTACGCCAGATGTCCTTTTGAACACAACCCTCCCATTTTTATCTGGGCTTGGGACAGGCACTTCATCCAGTGGCTGGGAATCGAACCCGGCCTTTTCGCTTGGCAAGCGAAACACCTACACTGTAAACCCGATTAAGTTGGCAAAACTCAAACTATTTGAGGTAATCACTTACATCAATTTTTTTAAGTAATGATGTTTCCAATTTTAAGTAAACAGAACGATAATTTTTTTACTTTGTTGAACAAACTATCAGGTCTGGGAATTGAATCCGGGGCATCCGCATAGCAGGCTGAACCACTTACCACTGCACCATGAGTGCTCTATAGATATTATTAGATTTTGGAAGTTTTACTTAAGTTATTGTTCCTTAAGTACTTACGATTACATAAAGTATCAAATTTGTTCAGCTAACTTGAAAAGTGTCATTTCTACAAACTCATAAATGCCAAAAAGTTCTATACTTTTTTATACAAAATTTTATACAAAATATTCAAAAAGATCTATTAATTTGACCTAATTGCAATTATTTAAGTTAACAGTACTCAATGTGTTTAATTACTTTGAGCATTAGGGTTTACAGTGTACTGTACCACTGAGCCACCAGTGCTCTGCTACAAATCAAATAATTATTATTTGACAACTTTAAGGTCCTAAGATTTGTAAAGATTATACTTACAGCATCATGCAAAGACAAACCAATCCACCATCTTGATCAAAACAATTCAATGTGGGCAGTTTACATGTGCACTGATGACGTCAGACACAAAATCGCTAAGCTGAAAGATTTTAAGTTGGTGGAACTTTAAGGAGACAGTTACTGTGGCTTAGAATATCAAACTTGTTCAGCTAACTTGTCATTTCTACAAACTCATAAATACCAAAAAGTTCTAAATACTCATCAGGGTCTATTCATTTGAACTAATTGTAATTGTTTAAGTTAACAGTACTCAATATGTTTAATTACTTTGAGCATTAGGGTTTACAGTGTAACGTCCATACCTTCCTCACAAAGAGGGTTCTCTCTTCTTTAAAAAGGGTTCAAGTGTAAATAGAAGCTGATACAGTAATCTAAAACAGGATTATGTAGTGATGATCGGTTTCCCCCTTCCTAGAAACATGCTACTGTAATTTGCCTCTAAGTGTGAAAGAGCATGCGAATGTGTGTTTGTGGCTCTCTGTGATGCTTCGTGCCCAGTGTTTAGACCCAGCTCGGCTACCCTGACCGGAATAAAGCGCTCGCTGAAATGATGCAAAGCCCAAACATTGCTAGGAAAGCTATGACAATAATTCACTGCTTCTGAACCCCCTATCATATAAATGTAGTTTGGAGCCTATACTTTATTCATGGTTGACCTGCTTCCACTCTTCCTCATTCTGTCTGCCTATGTGCGTTGTGTTTGAGCATCATTTCTTTTCCCCCAGATCAGAACTCATGGCCTGAGTGCTGGTGTACCTGCTCCTCATCATCCTGCCACCAGCCTCAATAATTCACAGGCCTGTAGTTTAATTTGTCATCTCTTCAATAATGCATAAGGCCTCACAAGTGCATTTTGCTGTAATAAAGCTAAAGGGATTAAAACCAGCTCTTCCATCACTTGCTGCCTTTTGAATATTCATGTCCCTGGCTCCTTTTTGTTTGTTCCTGTTTTGTAACACAATGAATGCAGCTTCATACACTGTCACCGCTTTGTCTTCTTTTCGTCTATTGTTTTGTCTTGTTTTGAAATGTCAGGGGAAGAAGCGCACAGATCCTAGTTTGGAACTGCTGAATTTTTATGTAGGGAAGATGTTTTTTTTTTTTTGTTTTGTTTTGTTTTTCTCTTCCACTATTTCACACCTCCACTGCTAGTGATGGACTAGTTCTTGGCTGCAGTTTTTTGCTGCTTTGAACTGCTTTACTACACTCCACTGAGTTCAGAATTATACTTTTTTTATTCAGTGCTCCTCAGCTGTGCTGTCAAACACGAAGGAGTGGATTTAAAGCATGGCAGGAATAAGCAGCTGGACCTCCTATATGGCCTTCCACTCCACCTGCAGGCTCTAGAAATAGGACACAACATTTTCTTAAGCAAAAATCGAGCAAGACGAGAGATCTCTTTTTTGGAAGTTTTGAGAAAAACTAGATCTTTTTTTTAGTTTATTTTTTTACATTTTGTGCAAGGTTGCTTTGAGTAACAACGGTGTTGAAAAATGCCAAAATTTAACCTTAAAATTGTTTTGGTTATATCAGTGTATGTTTTGGATGATTTTGCAAAAAGCTCTAACTACATCTCTCTCAGTTTTGTCACAATGGATAGATCAGCTTGCAGTTGTGTTTGGGGCAAGATTCAAATTTAATTTGTCACGTGCACAATCATACACCGTCATATGCATCGAAATATCAAAATTCAGACACGACTGTCCGTGAGCCAACACTTTTTTTTTTTTTTTGTAGTCAGCAATATATATAAAAATATAAAAATACAGTAGTTTCCAGTATGATTTATACCAGTGACTTATTAAAAACTGTGTGTCTTATTTATGGGTCATATACAGTAAGGTCTGATTGCGCATCAACCAACTGCATGTACATCTGTGACCCTATAAAATTATAATAGAGATCAGAAATCCTGATTGGAGAGCTCAATCCGGCATACAAAACGCAACAGCTTCCCACACACGATGTGTGTATCTCATGTCTTTTGTATACAAAATGATCACGCATCTCTTAACATTATCTCTCTGCCTAATTTTGCTTTGTAAATATTGCATATACATAAATATTGAAGTCCATCGTTGCTTCCAAGACGTTGCGAAACCTGTACGAGTGATTGATCAAAGCTTCTATAAGAAGAATAAAGCAATTTATTCTTAATAAAAAATAAAGTTTATTATAGACAACCAAAATATGTTGCCAAAGTCTGTAATTCTCATTTTACTGTGAAACCTTTCAATTGTAAATAATTCTGTTAATCATGTGTGCATTTACACAACCAGCCTATCAGGCACATGATAATCAAATTAATCTTCATCAAAGTGAAGTGAAAGAAAACCATCAAGGCTAATGTGTTTTGCCTTTTTGTTTTTTGTGAAAGAGAAAGAAAAAAAATTATGTTTTCAATTCTCTCTTTATCTCCTTCCTCACTTCCTTTGTTTTCCTCTCTATATGTCACTGTCTTCTTCTCTCATTCTCTCTGTCACTCTCCCTGTCCTTGTTTCTCTGTCTCTCCCTTTCACAGGAGACAAAAATCGATTGCGTCCGTGTGGCCACCAAAGGTAGGACTGTCTTACAGTACAATCATTACATGTGAAGCTTGATTATATGTTCCTTAATATGAAAGAGATGGCCCGATTCTTTTCGCATGTAGGCAGAAATTCCTGTCATCTTACATGTTTCTCATATCTTACTGAAGCTTACAGTTGCTTGTATATGACAGTTCAATATCTATGCTTCGATGCCTTGATACCTAACTCTTATTAACAGCACTGACTTATAAAATAACTCTAGATTCTTCACTTATGTATTGATTGCTTACATTTTCACTTCATCTGATACTTTTAAGAATGAAACACGATGAGGTGTGCTGTTACAGGAAAATAATTTACGATGGGTCGGTTCCAACTAGTAGGTTGTTTTCCAATAACAGCATGGCCTGAATTGTTTTTTTTTTTCATTTATACCACAGTGATCTGACAAAGTTTGGAAAACATAGCTGCTTGTGTTACCAAGAAACCAGAAAGTTCAAACTAGTTCATCCTTAAAATGCACCTTTGAAGAAAACTTGTTAACTGTTCAACCCTCTAATACTGGAGACTCCTTCAATTTGTAACTCTTTTCAAGCGCCTCCTTACATATTGTATTTTAAATTAACTTATTATCAGCAATAGGGACTGTCACACTGATCCATTTTCTCACTACATCCTGAAACAATTGGGTAAATGGAACTTGGCAGGAACGCAGTAGAAACCATTTCGGATGTAGCATCGTCTCCCTTGATGTGGAGGTGTCATGCATTTTTTTTTGTTTTTTTGGACATGTTCAAAAGGCTAGTGAGGACGTGGTCGAAAGAAGACACAGGAAGAACTTAATAAGGACGTAATAACAATGGCATCGACCAGTTCATGATCTTAGAGAGGTGTCATTGGGATGCCGCTGCGTTGTTGCTACATCAGAAGTTCTTCTAGTTCTTACCACATTTGTAACACACATGTACCAGGTTCTCATTGCATATTTGTCACATTCAGAGAATTTCGTATAAATCCTGCGTCTAATTCCTCACACCATCACTTTGTGATGAAAAGCACTTTGCATGTCGCAATGACAACATAATAAGTGTCATTTACTGATACAGTAAGTGCAGGGTGTGGTCTGATTGGGCAAAGTAATAACTGAATCTCATTGGACCTAGTGAATGAGTGATTGGAAATTAGTGACAGCATGATAGACATGATTAAAAACCTGCACATTTTTCAATGTTGACCCTGTTCTCGCAGCCTTCTTTGATATTTGCCGAGTGGGGCAGTGGTAAAAAGCTGATTGGCCGAGCTCTCTCAGAGGGGAGGGATGAGAGGTACTTAGTGCTCCCACATTAATCACGGCTTTATACAGCCAATCAGGGGCGTCAGTGAGCTCACGCAAGTCGAAGGAGCGGATAGCGCTGTCCTCCGAGCGTGTTACTCCGGCCCCAACGATGCGTGAGCGAGCAGTTCGAAAAGATGTGGTCGGCTGGATGCGGTCGTGGTTAGGAGGAAACACGTGATAGTCTTCAGGCCCTGCCGACTGAGTGGTAGTAGTAGCTTTAATGTGGGAGCCCCCTAGTGACGGGGAGGAATTGGACACAAGAAAATCTGGGGGGAGAAAAAAACCCCAGTGGGAACTTAATTGGCCTTTATCAAGTGTGACAGGTTCCTTAGATTATAGAGAATTTAAAGGGGTTGGTTCGGCCCTGGAAAAGATAATGTAGAGAAAAAGCACATTATTATAAAGCTGTGATATGATTTACAGCTGAGCTGCTCTTATAGAAAATTAATTATCTCTGTAGCTTAGTTCTGAACATATCATAACAACTGATATCTGTGTAAAGTGTTTGAGATAAACTGCGTACACACTTCCATCCATACCTCTTCATCTACAAGATTAAAATGTGATGCTAATTTAGTGATCATAATAATAACAATAATAAACATCAGCAGTAATGAATGTTCATTATCATTTCTACGATTATAGCATCATTAGACATTTCATTAATCTTAGATGAACTCGTAGAAGTGTACATAAAACCCCCTTTAGCTTAGATTTCGGTATCTTCCTACTTCAATCAGCGACTTGAGAATATATTCAGAATGCTAAACTGTAGCTAATGGAGAAAGAATGTAAGCGTTAGCCTAGCTCTAAAGACAAGCATATTGCTCGAGCAGAGTGTAATGGTGCTGTCGGGAAACACCGCTCCTCCTGACAGATGGATCATAGCTCTGCTGAAAGTTGAAGCACGTTTGATTCCAGGTCCTAGAACTCCTTGGCAGTGGTACAGTCCTGACCTCCCGTGGACCATTAGCAAACACGGAAGGCACTTAGGAAGCCACAGGCTCATGCCGGCGCTAGCCTCAACATCGTTTGGAATTTAATTGAGCACAGATGGTAGATAATCTATTTTCCTTACTACATGCCATCTCTCTTAATGGTGCCAGGGCTGTGCTATGCAAATGAGCGCCTTTTCACTTTATTTTTCACGACAGTCGCAGACAACAAATGAATCTAAACATTTCTCTCCCAAGAGCAACAATTACAAGAGACGTTTGTTCTCTTTTTACTACAAAATTGCTTCATGTTTATGAAAATATAGTGTCTCTAATATAGAGTCTTATCGCTCTCATGGGACAATAAGGAAAAAGCTTGGAGCTTTGTTGTTATAGAAAAATTATCAATAACAGGGTGATTTTACAGCATGTGACTGATGCTTAGTGGGTTTACTGGTACCACCCTGTAGTTGTGTAGTTTTTTTTTTTTTCTATAATGGCATGTTTTTAAATGTTATTCTGCATACAACAGCAAATAAATTTATCAAAGTAAGCTGTCGGAGGTCCATAAAACATGTTAGTTCCCGTAATTGCTTATCGTCATGTTACTGGGAGACTGCTCTCAGTTCTCAAGACTCTCCTGTGTTACAAAGGACTCACACTGTGGACTCTTTCCGCAAATAATAAATAAGAGGCTTCGTACAGAAAAGTTAATATCAGCAATTAGGAATTATTCTTTTTTTGTTTGTTTTTTAGTAAAAGCATGTTTATTATGTGGCGCATTCAGCATACAAGTCCTCATAAATTACTTACTTGTTACTATGGAAACGTTAAGGTACTGGAACAAGTGCATTAATAAAAAAATAAATAATAAAAAAAACCTTCAACCTGCATTCAACACTTTTTAAACAATCAGAATTGTGAATTTGAGCAGCACTGTGGTATAACATGTGATAACAGGAGTATCGCTGCAGTGTGAGGCGCCCAAGAAAGTGTGTGTGTTCAAGAACACACAGACAGCTAGATTTATCAACTGATAACTCTTAAATGTTTTGAATAACCGTAGGCTTGTGTGTGTCTCTCTCTCTCTCTCTCTGCCTAGCACTGTAACTAAAGAATATATTTGACCAACCTCTGGCTTCTGCCTGCCGTTTCTTTCTCTCTGTATCTCTCTCTCCTGTGTGCATGTTTGCCTGGAACTCTCCTTTTAGCCGCCATTATTGTGACCCAGCTCACCACACCGTACGTACGCATCGCCCCGGCTGCAGGCGACAGCCAGCTAACAGGTCAGACCTCCCTCTGTCCAGCCTCTTCTCAGCTCTCTGTGTGTGTCACTAAACCAAGAGTGGATGATCTGAATGCGGTGTGTGTGTATGTGTGTGTTTGTGTTCGTGCACTACTTGTCAAAGGTTAGGGGACAGTTGTTCATCAATAGCAGCTATAAATGCTGCACATGCATCTTTCGTATGAACTGTTTCTCTGGCCATTCCACCAGACGTGCTCTGCCGTACCCCTGGTGATGATTAAATCTCTTTGAGATAATCAATCATAATCAACATATATAATGAAACACGTCCTCATCCTTTCGACAGGTAGTGTTTTCCCGTTTGCTTGTTAATGGTGAGATTTTAAAATGTGTTCAGTTTCATATTTTTTTTTTTTTTTTTTAAGATCTCGCATGTCAAAGCGACTGTGTTCACTGTAACTCACATTCTATTATTTAACAGTTATCTGTGTGTTGCTATGCTTCAGCTAAACTCAGCATCCTTAGTTTTCTACATGCAATTCATTCTTCTTTTTTTTTCGTAGCAAGTCTCGGTTGTCTGAGATATTCTGTGCCTTTGAGAACACCCAGGTTTCTGGCCACGATGTTTATTTAATATTCGTCTAATGGAGAAGGTCAGATCGTATTGGATTAGCCTTGGTGTTCGTTTCTGCACACTTAATACCATTTTCAGGCCCCAAAAAAAGAGCCATTGGCTCATTTTTATTCAGCACTAGAATAGGATTTCTGAGCGCAGTGGAAAGAGGGAATCAATACAGCGCTGCAAGGCCGTGTGAATCTCATCTCTTTTGTGGGGCGAAGCTGTTGTGTTCAACCTGCTGTCAGAACATTACATTTAAATATTTACCAGCCTCAGCAGCAACGTGTCAGATGGAAACTTTCTTGGGTGTTTGTTTGGGTGGGGAGAAGAATCCTTTAAGACCTGCAAACTTTTTTTTTTTTTAACATGCTCTAAAGCATGCAAGTTTTACTGTTTTTGTTCTGTTTTGCTTTTGAGCTTGGATACTTGCCATGTCTGAATAGATTTTGAGCGGATGTTGGAGCTAAATTATTATAAATTGTTATATCTATTCCTTGATCGTCCGATCGTAAGCCAAACGTTTTAAAAATATGGGTGCAACTCCAGTACTTTTGACCACACGTTAATGCTTCGACTCCAAACAGGAAGCTTGTTTCGAATTCTCAGACCCTATCCGAGGCTCAAGTTGAGTTTGTGTTTGTGTGTGCATGTGTGCGCTTCCATGTCATTCACCTTTTGCCATTAGAAGTGAGGGGTTTGTTTACTGTGTGCCGAAGGAGCAGCTGTTATGGCTGCAGGCCGTCCAAAGAGCTTCCCTCCCACTCAGTGCTCTCAGAGGCCACACGTCCCTCCGGCATGTACACATGAGCGTCAGCACCTCTGCAGCAGCAGAGAGCAACAGCAGTAGAGGCATTGCTCTCTACTCTGACTGTATATCTTTCCTGAGTGGGTTGCTTTCTGAATTACCCATAATTACACACAGCCCCAAAACTTAAAGGAAGGAGGAAATGAAAGAAAGGCAGCACAAATCAGAGTGCTCGGGGTTTGATATCTTTTCATGTTCTTTATATGCTGTATACACGACCAAAAAGCCTTATTATGGACTCCTGACATTTATCATGGATTACGTTTCAAAGCCGAATGTATGCTCTTTTAGAACCATGCGTAAATCTGGTATTAAGACCTGAACAGCTCAGAAATGTTACTACTAATGTATAACATGATGCAATATGCTACAATCTAGTGCAAAGCACGCATGGACTACGGTTCAGAAGATCCCAGGTTAAAACCCCACAACCACCAAGTTACCACTGTTGGGCCCTTGAGCAAGGCCCTTAACCCTCACATGTATAATGAGATAAAAATATGAGTCGCTCCGGATAAGGGCGTCTGCCAAATGCCTAAATGTAAACGCACTCATTCTTTATACTGCTTATTATGTACAGTCTTGCAGATGGCAAGTCTTGGGGTACGACACGGGGTACATATTAAAATATTGAAATGACTATTGCAGTGAGAAGATTCTTCTCCTACCCATGAAGTTTTATTTAAGTATATTATTTTATAAAATCAATGCTTATTAACATAGAATTTTTACCTCTTGAGACCTGGATGTCTTCATATGAGGCCCTTAAATCTTCTCCTATCAAAAATACAATGAGGCGGTGATGTAGTGGTTAG
Source organism: Clarias macrocephalus (assembly GCA_011419295.1). Taxonomy (NCBI): domain Eukaryota; kingdom Metazoa; phylum Chordata; class Actinopteri; order Siluriformes; family Clariidae; genus Clarias; species Clarias macrocephalus. The sequence continues at coordinate 9,031 of JAAGKR010005994.1, forward strand.
CACTGTCGCCTTGCACCTCCATGGTCGATTCGGTTCGATTCCCAGCCAGTTTCGATTCCCGTCTCTGTGTACATGGAGTTTGCATGTTCTCCCTGTGCTTGGTTGGTTTCCTCCGGGTTCTCCGGTTTCCTCCCACAGTCCAAAGACATGTAGATTAGGTTAATTGGCATTCCCAAATTGGCCGTAGTGTGTGAATGAGTGTGTGAATGTGTATGTGCCCTGCGATGAATTGGCGCCCTGTCCAGGGTGTACCCCGCCTTGTACCCTAAGTTTCCAGGGATAGGCTCCAGGCCCTCGTGACCCTGAATACAGGATTAAGCGGTATAGATGATGAGTGAGTAAAATACAATGTACACAGCATTCAAGTACAGGTTGACGAAGATTAAAGGCATGATTTATTAGTGCATGATGGGTGAAATGGGATATATTTTTCCCAGCCATGGTTGGCCAAACCTCACTGATGCACCTGTGGAGTGAAGGCTGGCCCGTGTAGTCCAATCCAATAGAAGAGCTACTGTAGCACAAATTGCTGTGAAAGAAAGGTGTCATTGCAGTGTGTTGTGTTTGGGGCTGCGTAGCCGGAGTCCAGTCAAGGTCCCTGTTATGACCCGTGTCCACTGGCAAAAATGCTTATAACGGACACATGAGCATTAGAATCAGAAAATGGAACAAGGAAGAAGGTGGCCTTGTGTGATTAATCAAATTCTATTTTACACTCTGTGGATGACCAAGTAAATGTACAGTATGTCACTTGCCTGGCAAGGAGATGGCACCAGGATGCACTAGGGGAAGTAGGCAAGCTGCCAGAGGTAGTGTGATGTTTTAGGCAATGTTTTGCTATTCATGTGGATGTTACTCTGGCATGTACCACCTACGTAAACAGTGTTGCAGTCCAAGTACACCCCTTCGTGGAAACTGTATTCCCTGATGGCAGTGACCTCTGTTCCCTGACACACTGCAACAATGAGAATTCAAGAATGGTTTTGAGGAACACAATAGTGAGTTTAAGGTTTTGAATCAGCCTCCAAACTCTTCAGATCTCAGTCCAATCAAGTATCCGTAGGATGTGTTGGAAAAACAAGTCTGATCTATTAAGGCTCCATTTTACAGGGCTTAAAGTATCTGTTACTGACAGCTTGGTGGTATCTGGCACCAAGCACTTTCAGAGGTCTAATGGAATCCACGCCTCGACGGGGCAGGGCTGTTTTGGAAGCAAACCAGGGATTTGCTCAATATTACTGTAGGTGGGTGGTCATGATGTTATGGCTGATCGGTGTATCGACCATTCCCAAGCATCCATATTTTATGTGATATGGTTAGCTCTCAGCAGTAGAGCTAAAAGTTGTCTGCGGTCCTCCCTGGTTTCTGCCCTGTCATCACCGGCAGTCAGGCTGAAATTCTCCCAAATTAGACCTTTCTCAGTGCTGCTAAGGTAACCATGCCGCTCATGCTGGAGTGATGGATGCTGTACCACACTGATTGAAAAAGTTGAGCTGGCTGCAGGAACACTTTTGGAGCCAGGGCCGAATTGAAAGTCTCGTCCCGTTTTTTTTTTTTTTTTTTCATCCCCTACTCATTTGTGGTGCCTGAAATACATATTTCAGCCAGGTTATAACTGACATGGCATCACATTATACAGTAAACATGTGAACGCTCCCCTTCGTCATCCCTTGCTCATTCTCTTACCACATCCCTGTGTACGCTGTGCATGTGTGGGTCGCCCCACTTTTCTTGCACAAGGCTAGGGACTGAGAGTGCTGGTTATCTTACTAGAGCAGATGTTGACTCCTGTGTCCACGGTGTGATCAGTCGTCAGGGAACAAATGTCTTGGGAAGGAGTTATCCTTTGACATTTTTCCCTCTTCGTTTCATTGGCTTCATTGGTTTTTGCTTCTTTTACATTGCCACTCACCGTATGTGACCCAGATTTGAATATCCAAAGGCGATAGAGAGACTATAATTGTAGGCATGGAGAGGAAAAAAACAAAGGGAAAAACAATAGAATTGGAGAAGCATGGTTAATGGGTTTATCTGCTCTTCTCAGGTACAGAAGCACCGGAGAAAAGAAAGCAGCGTAGAGTACGATAAAGAGTATGATAACTACTTTACGTATGCACGACCACTAAGGGTTGAGTGACGTTTCCACAGTAGGTGATGATGAGTGGGGGATTAGGCCTGGCAGAAGAAAAGTACTCTGAGGGTCACATTAAAAATTCTATTGGAATAATCATTCTTTGCCCTAAGGAGCTAGTGGTGCATATGAGATGAGACACTCAGATATGTACAGTGTATCTCTTAGGGAAATAGGCTGAAATGTGTTTCCTGAATTGTTTTAATGGCTAGCCCATCCTTGCTTAAGGTTTATAAGCAGAGGATTTGAATAAACAACCAGGGTCGGGCGGGGGGGGGGGGGGGGTATCCTGAACTAGTTGACACATTTTTATTTCCGTTTTGGTTTAATTATGGTGAATTAAAAGCACAGTGGCTTAATAACTATCTGCTACCTTTCCAGAAAGACCCAAGATGATGAATTTAACAGTAAACAGAAAGACGTTTGAGCAACCCCATCCTCTTCTGCCGTTATTTTTGGCCTGTACACACTTGTTTGACTTGCTAATCAGTTTAGTTAGTTTGATTTTCCAAACTAAAAACCAATTAGTGGTTTAAATTAAAGCAATGCCCCATCTGAGCTTGCCACCACATGACAGTGAATAGCGGCCCCTCCTGCGATTTTCTAATTCATCCCTCTAATCTGAGCTGCAATAACTGTAAGGAATGCATGCAGCTTGTTTAGCACATCATCATTTAAAATAAATGACTTAAGTTGGCCTCGGTTTCAGGGGCAGCGACCAGTAAACCGGATGCAGTGGAACCAGGAAAACCAACAGACCACACGGTGAAGATCGCCGGAGTCATCGCCGGAATCCTCCTTTTCGTCATCATCTTCCTCGGTGTAGTGCTGGTGATGAAAAAAAGGTAAGATAGATAGAGTTATACCTCTCTAGTCTCTCAATAATGCACATGTTGTTGTAATACTCGTTTTCGATCGTGCAGTGTACCCTGATTATGATTTTAAAATACTGCCTAAAGAGCTGCTTGTAATGGTTCTGTAGTAAACAGATAGAAATGAAACCCACGTGATTGTGTACACATCATCACATAAACGTGAACTCTAGTGAACCTGCACTTTTTTTTCTCTCGACTCTCAAACACACCCCTTTTTTCAGCTGAAGACAGAATAATTGAATCGATTGCTCCGATGACCGCCATTAAACCGGTTGCGGCACCAGCGCATGACACATGATGAAATATTCAGATTTTTCCAAAATGCCGTACTCAAACAAATGAACATGTATTAATGACCCTGCAACAGGAAAACATTTCTAAAGTTCATCACACTCAGTAGAGAAAAAGCAAAGCAAGATAAGAGGGAAAATTTGATGAAAGCTTCCCCCCGCCCCCCCACCCCCACCCCACCCCCAAAGAGAAGCCTAGGGCATGTTGCTTCAGGGAGGTTTACATTAGCTCCCATCCTCAGCTGGAGTGCAAAGCCCTTTGAGTTCTGCACAAAAAAAAACCCAGGATGGAAAACTCTGCAAATAGCCCTACGTCTTTAGAGAGCGACGAGCCACTAGCGCGCTCTGTGTAAGTAGGCTAGTGACTTCGAATGGCCAGGATGTAATTCGAAAGAAAGAACGAGACAGAGAAAACATATTTTTAATCCGAGTCATTACCTCATCCGAATAAGGATATTCATCTCTATCGATTCTGCTAGCGAGGTTCAGAATGGGCAGATATGTAAAGAGGCGTACCTTAGTTTTGCTGACAAAGCAGGACAGGCTATTACACCAAATCGATTATTTGTGTTTTTAGTTTAGTTTTTTAGCATAATGAGCTTGGCATGTCAGGTTATAAAGAAATGTGACCCGAATTGGGTAAGAACTAGAACCATGATTGAGACAGACACGTAATAAACTGTACATTGGACAGTTATTTGATTAGCCCTGGAATATGTGTTAGTCACTGTCACAGTGTTAAAGCCAGCAGTGCATAGAATATGTATCAGTAGAAAACTTTCTTCCTGTTTGTCTCTCTATCTAGCTATAACTAATAAAAAAATTGCGCCCGTTTTCCCAAAAGCATCATATTGTTAAAACGATTTAAACCGCTAGGCAGGGTCTCTAAGGCTATATAGTGTTACGGATAATGTTTATGCTTGGACTCTTTTGGGAAATCAAACTCTATCCTAACAGCTTTACCTGTAGCTCTGTCTTTCTTGATCTTTCCATCTCTGCTATCTAATGTGACAGCAGCAATTTTGCTTGAGTAACAGCTTCCCAGAGTTCCTTTCGCCTAACGCTCTCTTGCGGTGCATACTTAAGGAATGAAGAAGTTTATTTGGCAGTGAGAGCCCTTTCCCGTCTGCCCCCCTCTCTCTCTCTCTCCTCCCCCCCCCCCCCCCCTTTAGTCAGTCAGAGGCAGGAATCACAAGACCTTGCCCTTACAGCCACTCGAGTAGCTCCTCACTTGTGTCACCATATCAGGTTTTGTTCATTTTCTATTTTTCAGACATTAATCTTTTTTACTTTTTCTTTCCTTCCATTTACATTCTCCCCTCTCCACCACTGCTTTAATCCTTCCACCACCCCACTCGGCAGAAGAACCTATCACTCCTACACTTATTACCTGTAAGTAACCACTTTGTGAAACGCTTAGTTGCCATGCTTTCTCTCCACCACACCGTTTGATATTCCATGCATGAAACTCAGTGGCTTCCTTCCTCCTTTCAAACTGAAGCACAGTGTTCTAGTGTTCTTGCTGTTTGGCACTGAAATAACAGATTTTGTCTGAAGGTGTCTATCACTCAGGGTCTGATATTTCCATCTTTCGTGCCATCTAAGTGTTATACTTTGATATAATATTCGCATAAAAATCATACACAAGCACTAACTGTGCTGTATTTCCAAATGGTAAATGAAAACCTCTCGCAATATGGCATTTCTTATCATGAGATGATTCTGCACTGCTCCAGTTTGAAGGGTGATGTTGTTATTGACTTATCCCTTACAGTTTTTTCCTCCATGAATAACGAGCTACTGGTTTTCCCCTTGCTATAAACTGAGGACAAAGGGAAAGCTGCGTGCTGCTCAGACCGTAATGCAGTGAAATGATGACTAACCTGAAGCCTCTGCCATCCCACAAACATCACACAGACACAAGAGCAGCCACGCTTGTGTCTTCCTGTAGATCTAACCCTATTCTGCATCCTGTCTCACCCTGCCATTATTTCGTACTCTTAATTCTTTAAGTCACCCATTTAACCAAAGCTCATCTCACAGCTTCAGTTGGTTTTCCTTCCCGCCATGTTTTGCTTTGGTTTGATGCATGGCCTTGCTGACAGCATGCAAATCCTTCTTTTGCTTTATGCTTTTTTTTTTTCTTTTTTTTTTAACTGCGTTTTCTCTGTTATTAGACTGCGGTCATTAAGACTGAAAGAGCCAGACGTCCCTGTCTAGGCCCAGAGTGAGGCAAGCTTCCGGGGGAGGAGAGAGCAGTTACAGACTTGTGCTTTTTTTTTTTTTTTTTTGTATTTGCTTGAGTTTATTTTTGAGTCATAATTAGATTGTATCACAGCACCAAGCTTTCTTTCTTAGCCATGCTTTAATCCATCCAACAGTTCAGAGTTTCTCTTTGGTACTAAATGGTCTTTTAGAAGGAATTTGACTTGGCTACAGCGTGTGCCAGATTGCTAGCTGTCACTGTTCCCCGAGCTAGTGTTTAAATAAGACTCCTCAGAACGTCTACAGGGGCTGTAGCTAATTCCATGATGGAAGGAACAGGTTTCTTTTTTTAGACGTCACTATATTTAGAACCGTGGACATGCTTTAATGTTACTTTAAATGTTAGTAGAGTCTTTTTATCCAAACATGTTTTTTTCATGGCAAAACAGGAAGTTAATTAACATGCATCTTAGATTGTTTTTTCCCCCTTTCATTCCTTTCATTTCCCATCATTTTAAGCAAATCTGTCCAAAATCTTATAGTGACTGTTATATTGATGGCTTTACATAAGATTTGTTTTGCTTGTCAATTTACCTACAACATAAATAATACATTACATTAAAAAAATTTAATTTTGGAATCAAATTTAACTTTCATTTACAAACAATAGATGCAAAAACAATTTATCTCTTAAGAAAAATCTTTTTTAAATTATATTGAATTAAATAAATCAAAATGAATCCTATATATCTTTTATAATTCAAATTGAGTTTTTTTCTTGACTGTTGCAGACTTTTAAAAGACAATTACAACTCTGTGTTTTGTCATTTTTGAGAAACAGTGTGACGGTGCTGCTTTCTCCTTCGCTCCCTTAGATAGATGCTGCCACAGATGTGGCATTCATAAAACCTGTGAGGGGCGCCTCTAGCAGGATCTCCCTCTCTCTCTCCATCACTCGCTAGTGCTTAACAGGAAAGGCTTCGAGACAGGCCCATTTAACTCAGTCCTGTGACAGAGTGAGCCCCGGCGTGCGCGGGCCTTAATTAAATCCTGTACCAAGAGCTCACGCAGAACAAGAATCAAATTAATTGCAACAAGGGGATGTGCATTTGTCTCGTTTGACAGTGTCTATGTGCTGAAGAGGAGCAGCAGGTAGAGGATGTGTAGAGGGAAGATGAGGCAATTTGCACCCTCTTACCACAAGCCTGATAGATCCAGGAGCCATCAAGAGTCACCTTTTGTCCAGGTGCCTTGTTCGTTGCCAAGAAACCCTCAATCAAGTTTAGCAGTTCATCCCACTGACCCTTTCTAACAGCAAGGGGATGTGATAAGTCAGCTTAGTAACACTTTGTAAATGAGTTTTCAGCATACAGTAATTTATTCCGTGGGCTTGGCTGAGCAGCAGACACTCCACCATGACTTGAAGTTAATTCATTAGTGTTAATTGGTGGATGGGAGTACACCTGGGGATTTACGCAGAGCAGCCACACTGTCATACAGCCCTCTGGAGGGAATAGAGAGATTGCCAAATCTTAAAGTTATTCTCAAAGGTATGCCACGTTTCAGTGATTTTCAGTTAACTATTATAAAACTATTATAAACTATCATAAAATGAAAATTATATTATATTACTATTATAGAACCTCAACTAATACATTAGTGAACATGGTTATTGTTATTAGACACTTTTTTTTTCACCTGGGATGATAAGGCCATTATACAGTAGTACAGCCAGCATTCAGCAAGAGCATTACAAAGAGCAAAAAGAGATGCATGTTCTAGGTTGGTTACCTAAACAAATAACAGCGCTCTTCACAAATCAGCACATACTGTAACAAGACCTTCAACATGCTGACAGCCAGTCCTTAAACTTGCCCTACATCTGGCTTTTTGAGAAGACTAGTGAAAACATACTAAGAGCCAAATTACAAGCCACTGCGAGGCCTTTGTCAAATAACCGTGATGTCCTTTCAGTAAAAGCTGTGAACCTGGTGCTTTCCATAAACCCTACGCTATTGATAATACTTTGTGACGGTATTGTGAGAATACAGTGGAGTAAAAGGGAAAGGGAGCTTGACAAATTGTTGCTTTGCTAATAGGTACTCTTTTCAAACATTGCTGCGTTGACTGATTTGGTTGCAAGGTCGTTAATTTCTTATGAGGAGCGTAATTATATTTTTCATGATGAGTCCTTATTTATTATTGTTATGATTTAAGGTCTAAATAATGACCAGGTGCTACAGTATAATGTGGCCCAATGTAAAGCAGCTAATTTAACAACACAATGTCAAAATGTTTTATCATGTCAATGAATTTATTAACAATGCATTCATATTCAGATAAATTTTAATATTTATAGCTACATTGATATAATGGGGAAACATACACGAGGAAAGATCCTTGTATCATCTATATTATAACATGTATAAACAGTTTTTTTCTCACCAGGCTCTTCTTTTTTATTAAGAAAAATAATTCAGCTCATCAATAATTCAGCTCATGTGAAATCTTAATATGATAAGCTGTCCGTCCTGAAGACAGTATCAGGAGATTCCCTTTTAAAATGCTAAATAAACATCTTTCCTAAATTTACTGGTGTAAATACATCGTTTGACGATCAGTCATACATGCATTAATAAAAAAATGGACCTTTTCTCTTTTGTGCTATAAATCAGACATACAGTAATAGCTGTGTGAAGCAGTCCTACGTCTGAGAGCATCCTTCATGTCTCTCTGATCAGGCTTGCACTTATTAAGTTCCATTATGCTCAAGACTAACCACGCTCTGTTCTCTGCACTTATAAATGCTACAAGGCCGTACATGAATCCAGCCCTACATGCACTGAGCGCTTTGAGTTGAGCTTCAGAGCGCTGCCAATGACATGAGAGAGCACACTGGGAACATATTTCCAGTTCTAGTTTAAATGTGCTTAGGAAGTTTTAACCCAATCAAATTAATTGGATTGAGAGTGACTTTTAAATGGTTGAAGATAATGCACAGGCCTGATCAGAGAGACATGAAGGAGGCGGTATAGAAGATGACCTGAAGTGTGTACAGAGATTTGGTGATGCTGTGTGATCAGCTCTGTGTGTGGAGGTCAGTGTTAATGGAGCCGGGGAAGGATGTTTCCAGATCTACTGTAGAACAAGCAGCTGCCAGCGGTCCCTTATCAGCATAGAGCAGTTCAGAAACAGGTTCAAAATCATAACTCTATGTTCTTTATAAGCGGGAATTAGAGTCTGTTTTATCTTTTGGCTTACGAACAGATTTTGGTATCTTGGAGGTCTTTTTTTTTTTATTAATAATTATATATAAATGGTTTGTTTGTACAGGTGGGAAATGCTGGATATTTTGTGTTCTGATTTTTAAGTGGGTGTTTTCTGAATCAGAAAAATCCAGGTATTAAATGAGCTTGATACAGGTACTGTATGTGCCAGCTGTTTTTCGCACATCTCTCTAAACCCCAGTGGTGCTGATAAGTCTGTGCTGTGACAGATTGTTGATGTAAGGTCTTACAAGTGTCTTGCGATGAGCAGCAGATGTTTTGAAAGAATATGATGTGCATCACCTGCACACAGTGTAATTAAGCTGTCAGCATGCAGTGTCTTAAGGTTCCTCTTCCTGTATGATCTTTCACGCATGAGACACACATCTGAATCATAATGCAGTCTGAGTTTACTTGCTCATCTAAACAAGCAATTTATAATTGCAAATCTGATTCACTCAATCTTGATTAAGGTCGAAAAAAGGTAGCTTGTTTTTTTCTTATGATTGGCCAGGAATCATCCCAGAAATCAAATAAAATTTTAATTTTTGTGCAGATGTCTTTGTAAAAGTAAAACAATTTTTTTTCTGCCTTACCTAATAAGAATTCCTGATTGCAGAATATTTTTCTTTTTAATTTCTAGATTATTTGTCACATATTATAATTTTTCAAGGCCACCCAAAGTTGCTTCAGCTGTGTTGTTTAATGTGGTAAAGCCTTGATATCACATATTAAACAACGGACACGATATATACACTGAAACAATAGCATATCACATTTTTTAAAGCTATGATATGCAGTATATTATATGTACCATTTATATAATTTTAAAAAATCACATAAAGTAAAGCTATTTTAAACCTAATAGATTATCATGTAGATAAAAAAGATGCAAGTTATTGGCACAGGTTTTACGCCGGATGCCTTTCCTGACACAACAATTTTTTAAATTATATAAATTTCTCCCATTTCTCCAGGCTCGGGACTGGCACGGCGGATGCCTTCAATCTCTATTGGCTGGGTTTTTTATATGCACATACTGTAGGGTTAAAGACCTTGCTAAGGGTCCAATAGTGGCAGCCTCATTAGACATTATCGATCCTCTTAAAGTCCTTAAACCCATCAGCAGGTCAGATTTGAGCCATTTTCTTTTTCACCATGTTATTTCAGCAATCTTTTCAGATTGCTGCTTGTAACACTGTATGAGCTGATGCCAAAAAAAAAAAAGTCTTAAAAGACTGTGTGATAGGTTGTTCTTCATGACGCATTATACAATGATAATCTTCTAACTATTAAAACCAATATTTGTTATGCTTATATCATGGAGATGTGTGGTCACGATTCATACATGTTCATGAAAACTACTTGGAAAAGGCAACAAAAAAAAAAAGAGACTTTTGGAGTTGATCATGACTGAGTAAAATAAGATATTCGTAGAGACATACGCAGGCAGCCACAACTCAACAATATGCTACTCTTTTACATCCTACCTTTCTGTGAGCTTTGCGGAATTCTGTACTATTTTCTTTATGGGTTGCTTAGAGACAAACAGAGTCATGACAGTCAGACATCCCTCCATCATCAATTACGTATTTCCTGTGTAGGGTTGCTGGGGCCTGTAGCCTATCCCAGGGAACTTAGAGCACATGGCCGGGTGCATTCTCTCATATGCACTATGGATAGTTTAGAAACGCCAGTCAACCGCATGACTTGGGCCTGTGGGAAAAACTGAATAAAAACCGACCCTCTAAGCACACCGAGAACATGCTAACTCTGTACACAGACCAGAGGCGATGCTGGGGGTGATAGCGGTAACCTCTAAGCCACCGTGCTACGCACCCTGAGATATTAATGAAGCTTTTTGGTCACTGGCAGAACCGTGTTGTTCGGTCGCATTGGCACTGCCAGTCATTATGTCACATTACACCTCCTATAGCCACTTATCTCAACATACAATTCACCCTTTTAGGATTACAGATTTCTGTCTGCAGCAGCAAACTTACACCTAAGTGTAAACCCAGAATGTCAGTTTTTCACTTCAGCACCTACAGATCTTTTCTGTTAGTTTCACTTTAGTCACTACTGTGGGTAATAAGCTTAGAGCAACTCCTACAAAGCAAAATTCATGCAACCGGCCTTTAATAAAAACACCACCCGTCATTAGGAGGATTTCTGACAAAAGTGTCATCTTTTGTAAATGTCTCAGAGAAAACAACCTAAAGGTGACCCCAGCGTGTGTTTGTAGAAGTGCACTTGATGCCATCGTGACAGCTCATCCCAAGCTCCAGTGCGCACGCTGCTCATTTGAAAACCCTTTCATCATCGGCGCACATACTAATGGATCATTCGTCCTGATAATCCGGCATTGTTTTTTTTTTGTTGTTGTTGTTGTTGTTGGTTTGTTTGTTATTTCTGCTTTGCATGTGGATTTGAGCCAGACATGAACGATATTAACAGGCGCACATATAGCTGCATGTGTTTCTGCACAATAAATGGGTATTTGTTGTGAAATTAGGCTCAAATCTATTAGAATTAATCTGCTTTTCCACAGGCATGTGAATATACTCGTAGACCCAAATAGTGATTTGCTCCTCAGTGGGTGTTAAACAGAATGCATTATCCACATCACTGTGATTATTCTGTCTTTTCAGCTACTAAGAACACTTCTAAAAATGCCCTTTTTGTATGAAAATCTGCAATGGTTCTGTCCAAGCGTATTTTCTAATTATTGATGAAGATGTCACAGTGTTCCTGTGTCTAATGCCGCAGCTTTTACCCCCAAGGTCGGCATCAGCGCAACCCTATCAGACGTCCAGATTTATAGCTGTAAATGATGAACAAAATGGGTTTCAATGCGATGGTGGTCTGGACAGAGTGCCTTGCTCAAGGGTACATCTGCAGCTCCGCTCTCCAGAGGCCCAGGCCATCACAGCTTCTAACCACGTACAGCATGGCAGGGGCTTTTATTTATGTTTTCCTGTCAGGAAAAAAAGAAACGTACATCTTTTTAAAAGGATCTTTCACTGTTTTTCATCTCTTCCATCCGAAACTCTTTCCGTGTGCTCGGTTTTAAGTTTTACCTTCAAATTGAAGGGCAGATGGAAAGGAGTGAAACCAAAAAAAAAAAAAAAAGGAAACGAGAAATGGAAAGGTTTAGAGAGGAAGTCTGTAGGGACGGTGACAAGCATAAGGTATGCATGGGCAGTAGATGTGTTTTCCATGTGTGGGGTAAAAGCACAGCAGGATGTTCCTGGGTGGTGGTTGTGTATTTCACCTTGTCCTTCCTATGCCCACCATTTCAGCATAGCTGTAAGCCACGAAATAAACCGAAACGTCCCAGCATTTTTACTGAAATCTAAATCTAAGGCACACTTTCCTTCGTATCATGGACTATTCAACGAAGGAGATTCCACTATTTGGACTCGTCAGTGTAGCTGCTGCAATATTAGTGTTGCGCTTCAAGAGAATCCGAAACCAGACTGGTGGAACTGTGGCAGGATTTCCAAGGTGCCAGAGCGGCGACAAAAACGCATCACTCATCTGAAGTGATGTGTTTCTCTCTCAGCTGGTGTCATCCTCTTAAAGCCCGTCAGCAGCCTCTCCAGCACTGGCTTCCTTCTCAGGATTGATGGTGCCCGCTTAGCCTCTGAGCACTACCATGTCATCTGTCTCATGTCACTTTCTTTCCCCACCAGCAAGTTGCTAAGAAAGTGCTTTTTTATCCTACGTTACTGTATGTCAAAGTTTCCAGTCAGAGTTTGAATGCCTTCTAGATCTATGCAATTATTATATGCTTTCATAGGTACTGTTTAGAGCCTCATACAGTACAGTGTATGGGTCGTAATTTATGTTTACGCATTATGGCGTCTGGTTTCCAGGCATTGTTCCCGTCCCTAAAATTTCATCATCACTTATCGGACGATCTCCGTCGAGCACTTTCACATTTGTTTTCCATTCTCTCTCTGCTTGCTGTCCTCATTGCACCCTGCGACAAAGTACATTCTGACATTTGCAAGGAAATGGGCTGCTCTCGCTTTTGTGAAAATTTCCTGCCGTTTTTTTCAGACAGGGCTTCAATTGCTCCTCTTTCCCAGGTGACTGCATGAAATAGAAACGATTTAAACATCTCAGGCAGACGCGGATACAATGTTCCATGGATGTGGTGCCTATAAAGTTGGCAAAAATTACTATACTTTTCTAATAAAAACAACGACCAAAAAAATAAAATAAAATTTCCAGCAAATTTATAACTAACAGCATTTACATATGACTTTAAGTTCCGTTCATGAGAAGCTAGGGTTCTTCCAGATGGTAGGCAGCATCTGCTATTGTTGAAAACATTATCATTTGCAAAGGTAGAAAATAAAACCCCGGACAAATGAACTTGAGGGACTGCATTTTGTCGATCAGGACTTATCTGCCAGCTGTGATGTCGCTGATAATGAGCTTATCCGTTCACACACACGCTAGTGTCACTTTTCGTGGCATTATAAACCCTGGGGGCTAATTCTGTACTTTTGATCTGTATGTGTTCCTCTTGCCTGTGTCATTTCTACATACTTAAAGGGCAAAAAAAATGGCAAAAGATTAGAATTAATAGTTTTTTTCTGTCTTGTTTTGTCGTGGTGCAGTTACTACAACAGATTTAATAGAAATTAACCTCAGTGAATTGGCAAATGTTATTTTGCTGTTTTTGTGCTTTTCATGTCTTTTTTTTTATGTCGTGTTGACTCAGTTGTTAAAGCTATGAACTACCGATCAGACATGAGTTACGAGTTCAAACCCTATCACCAACAAGCTGCACGGCTTTGTTACTGATCATGGCTCTTAACCCTCATTGATTATTTCTAGCTCAATTGTAAGTTGCTTTGGATTAAAAAAAAAAAAAAGCCTTAACTTAAGTCATGTGATTCTGAGTGGGTTTTTTTGTGCATAATGCTAGTGTGCATTCTGGGAGCACTGACAACAAAAATGACTCGTTCATTTAATTTTTATTTCACTTTCTACCACCTGGAACACTTAGCGGCGATGAGGGCGATATAGAGAGATCGTTATGCATGACTTGGAGTTGTATTATCTTGATTTTACAATGTGATGACATTTTTATTTGAGAATAATTGTGGTATAAAAATAAATTATGGTAATTTTTTTTTCTCGTGTATATATTTATGTATTATTTTATTTTTAAGGAGGTACTAACATTCTATTGAACCATTAAACATGCTGTGTAAATCTCCGTCTAAATGAGAATCAGTAAATTCTGTGAACTCACGAGTCTGCCCGTCGGGTGCCTGTTGTATTTATAGTGTTAATGGAACTAATTCCCAGGCACCAAATTACAGATTACACATTAGATGACAATGTACGTTAAGTGTCACTCCGGCAACAAACAAATTTAGGGAAACAGTTAAACTATTAGCTTCCTGTTGAGTCTCCCACTTGTAGAAAATGTGGGGAGAGTGAAGGGTGCTGGCAGCCATCTGGAAGCAAACTCAACGCCGGAGACCTATGTAGAGCTGGTGACTGCGGGAGAGCTTCATTAGCTCGCGGCCGTCTATTAGCGGCGACTACGCTCTGCTGTGTTTAAAGGTCACCTGCCGCTTTCCTCCTTTCAGTTGTTGCAGTAACGGCATGAGACACAATTACACCCATCAGATTTACCATAGGCTTTCGGTGAAATCACAAGGTCTCGCATTTAAACTCCCGCTGTCTTTTAGAGATTTTCCCTCCTCTTCAAAGAGATGAAAGGGAGGAGGAATCATCGTTTACGATAGGAATGTGCAATAAGCTCATATTGTTCTCATTTCCTTAATTTTAAACGGCAGGACTCTGTGTTGTTTGCTGCTCTTTGTGTTTGCTCTGTAGCGCCTTAGCTCGCGCCTGTCTCTTGAGTCATTAGTGTTGTGCAAGCTGGAATTTGTCCCAATTTAACAGCTCTGATTATTTCCCTGTACATGAATGCTTTGAAATGAGCTCAGCTCTGCCATCTTTGTGATTATCGTGCTCACTGTAATTTTCCGGCACTTTCTGCAGACACTTTAATTTGTTTTTACGTGCAGCGGGAGAATGACTGCGTGGTGACGAATCTTTGCCAATGCAAGCATCTAAGAGGAGATGCATATTTTGATGAGGACGAGGGTCTGTAAAACGTTAAACTGGTAATTGTAAAGCGCTGCCGGAGAGATTTAGGCATCCGCAGTTATAGGAAGATCTCTGTACTTGTCACTGGACTATTACTGTGTTGGAAATCCCCCTGCAGTAGAACTGATTTGATTAATTTGTGATGTAAATTAGCATGCAGTTGAGAAACAGCCATTTAAACACCAAAGCTTAATCTATACGCATCCGGTCTGAGTTGTTTTCTCCATACAAACACTTTGCTTTAGATTTAATGGTTTAATGGTTTTTGTCAGCTTGATTGTCGCAGTAAATTTCTGCTGTAAGTTTATGCATGGCTTTATTTAGTCGATATCAAATCAATTACTGTGTACGCTGTGGCAAGCATATGTATACTGCAGGAGCTTTTCTTTTCTTTTTTTTTTTGGAAGACAGTAAATTTTAAGTCAGAAAATATTTCCACTAAACCATCAAATAATCATTTATAATAGATGTTCGTAATGAGACTTGAAGTATTCATTGTAAGTATTTATCGAAGGCCCAAAGAGGTGGGGGTTGTGCTGAGTAAGCCCACAGCGCTTTAGCACATCAGCTGGATTAATATGATGTAATAGGAACAGACAATATGAAATGCCGTGTAATACATAAGGAGAAAGGTGTAGGTCAAGCGTCATGGTCACGTCGTGATAACATCAGCATCAGATAATGATTTATCCGTTTCCTTAGGACTATGTATTAATACACATGCACAATAACTGTGTTTAGAAATCTTGAACCTGTCCAGGTTAAAGGGCTTATTTGAAGATGAGTGAGTGGTGTTTCAAAATAACAGCTGAGCCATACTGTACGGTGGAACTGAGCGGAGTTTTATAACATAGAACTTTGCTTTGATGGAAAAGGCTACAGAAAAGTTAACATTCAGAGAAGGCAGCCCTGAGATGCATTTTTACCCAGAAATCCCCTCGAGTTATTGGAGAGATTTTCTCTTTTTTCCATTTGTAAAAAGCCCCAATCTCTCTGACCTTCAGCAGCTAAACGCTTGAAGGTGAAGAGGAAAGAGGAAAAATGGCTTTACTTTCATTTATTTATGTTTAATGTGCAGACTACAGGGCTGTGTTCGGCTGTCGGCTGATGGCCGTTTTTTTAAGACCACTTAATGCTGAGCAGGATCCATCAGATTCTAGGAAAGGGACCTCCATTAGTGATAAGACCATGTCCCCAGCCAGGTAGTGCAGCAGCCAGGTAGTGGCAGCTACCGTTTTCATGTGGTGAAAACTTTACAAAAGTAGGAGCAAAAGTCTGGTATCATTGTTTTTTTTGACGCTTGGGCGGTTGAGGGTTGAATCTTAAGGCTGGTCATTGCTTTATCAGGTTGGCTCATTGAACTCGATAAGGGTCTGTGGTTCATAACTAAAATCATCTCGGTAACAACCTGGCTTCACCACTGTTGATTTGGTTTTACCTCAATCAGACAGTATGTTTGGCGTAAAGAAACAGTCTTGTTTTCCTCATGCTTAGGGCCCAGCAGTCCAATAGAAGCAGAATGTTTTCTGAAAGGTTTAAAAACGCCGGCAGTTCTTAAAATGTGTCTCCAGCTTTGAGGAAGAATGGAGCTGTATCTAAACCAACACCTTGGCAAGGTTACTAGAGATAAAGACCAGCATTGCATCAATTCCCACAGCAACCGTGTGTCATCATAACGAAAGCTGCCACATCACGCTTTACTATCCCCTTCAATTAAAAATGAAAAAGCGGAGACAACGGATGGGCAGAGCTGTTCGAGTTAGCTATGTACACATCCGTGCCCTTCAAAACTCTTAAGTCAAGCCTGGCAGCGCCACAGAGCCTGAGGCGAAATGCTCTTTCGCACAGACTGTTTCCTTTCTTCATCAGCATATTCTCTCTCTCTTGTCAAGGAGATAGAGTGTTTTCTCCTTCATAGTGACAACATGTCTCAGGAGGGCACATTAGCAAGATGGTAGCAGTCATTGTGCAGGTATTTAAGGCCGTGACTGTCCCAGTCTAGGCACCGGAAGAGCACTGGTCTTGTTTGACGTTTAATGCGGGCATATTTGTGTTCATGCATGAAGTCAGAAATCACAAGTCCATAATGTGAACAGAATTCTATATGGATTTAATCACATTTTCCAGCCGGCAAACAAAACATGACATGACAATGCTGACTTGGTTTAAATAAAAACATTTGTTTTGTTTTTTCTTGAAGGTTGAGTGAAACCAGTAATTATGTTTAAACATGCATTTGTGTATTTTTTTTTTTTTTATTCATTCATCCTTTTCATGACTTTTTAATATTTAATCACGGACACTGTTATTTGATTTCTTTGTCTTTGTATAAAGGAAACTTGCAAAGAAGCGTAAGGAGACCCTGAGCAGCAGCACGAGGCAGGAGATGACAGTGATGGTGAACTCCATGGATAAAAGCTACACAGAGCAGGGCACCAACTGCGACGAGGCCATCTCCTTCATGGACACCCACAACCTCAATGGAAGAAGTGAGTTCTTTGAAGATGAAATTCTGTGTCTTCAAGGAATGTGGATAATAATCTCTCAGGAGCAATTGGCAGATGCAGATTTACAGGAGATTTCTTCCTCTCACAGCTGTTCCATGTTGATCTTCAGTCTTTGGTCTTTTTGGTGTCTCTTTTCTCCAGCTGCTGAGCCCATGGAACAGAATTCTTCTAACCCCTTTCCTCTCAATAAGATGTGTTTTTAAAGGGAACTCCTGCGTTTGTGCTGTTTCGCTTTTGTAAGTAGAAGGTAAAACATGATGTGGACTCCAGATATCCAGGAAATTAGGACGAATAGGTGGCTATGGTCCTAGGTTTGTTGATTTGAGGATCTGAGGACGCGCGTTTGAGTCCCTCATGCAGTGCCGGTCCCAAGCCAGGTTAGAAAAATGGGGTGTCAGCAAGGTGTAAAACTTGTGCTAAGTTGCGTGCAGGTTGGACGAGCCACTGTGGTGACCCCTTGAAGGATGCGGCTGAAAGAAAGTTTAGTGATAAGTAGATGTGTTCTATTGCTTGGCAAAGCACGAATGTATGTAAGTAGTCTCATGCAGCTAACAGGGAATAAAAAAATGGAGCAGAAACAGCAATCCCATTCTTGATCACTTAAAAGCAGTTAATATTTCATTCGGGCCGCACCTTCTTTTCCACTCGACGTGGCTGATGTGTGACCCAGCGAAGTGGCCAGCAAACAAGGATAAATAAATAAACATGCGCTCTTAGTGACCGGGACAGAAGTGCAGCGGGCGCCAGGGTAGTTCATGCGTGACCTTATCCAGCTGTCAGCCACCGTAGCAGTGATTGACAGGCAGGTCACATCAGACAGTGCCTTCTGGCAGCTGTCAGAGAGCCAGAACCTACCTGCTCCATCTCACTGTCAGACACTCATTCAGCTCTTCACCACCTACAGGCTTAGTGCTACATTTTCATTCTGAACCACACATGGCTTTACATGGCTCTTCAGGGAGGGGGTTATTTTAGTTTTGTCCATGTCTGAAAAATATTTGAGCTATTCCTCATTCACGTCATGGTGGTATTTTAGGGGAAATTAAAAAAAATCCTTAGACTGACAGTCAGGGGAATTATCAGTGTCTTAAGTCTTAAAATAACACACAGAGCCAGAGGAAGGCACACAGCCATGTTTGGTATATGAAATGTAATTTACTTAAAGAGGTCATGGGATATTTGACAGAGAAGTACAGGAATGTGTGTTTTTTTTATTCGATATCAAGTGAATTTACTTCTCCTCTTTTTTTTTTTCTTCTAAAAGCTGTTTCCTCACCGTCATCATTTACCATGAAGACTAACACACTCAGCACTTCAGTGCCCAACACCTATTACCCAGGTAACCTCAACTCTGGCCTCTGACCTTCACCATGCTCTCACTGTCAATTTCATAACTGGCCTGCATCAGGAATGTAATGCAATATCTGTCTGTGCTTAAATTTAACAGAGTAACAGTAGAAAGCTTATAGTTAATGTTTTGCTTTGCAGCCAAGCCATGAGGAAGAACCATGTCCTATCATTAACATCTACAAAAGGCATTATGCACCGTAATTACAGTATATAATTTATAGTAAATTTGTTTTACTGAAAATATGACACATGATAAAAAAATATCTTGCATATTGTCAAATTAACTTCTTTACCATGACATTATTCTTTTTCTTATTTGTAAATGAATTTCAGCTTAAATTTCAATTTGAATAAGTATCTAGAAATAGTCTCAACAATTCTACATTTGTTCATCTTATATCTCATTTTGAGAAACATTAGATTTGTGCTCAAGATATCTCGCTAAGACACACTGCCTGGCAAAAAAAAAAAAAAAAAAAAAAGTCACACACTCTAATAATATTTGATTCTGTCACCTTTATCTTTGAATACAGCAAACAATGTGGAGGGCAGTTCTTGTGTGAAAATTATTCCTTATGCTCCCATAACCACTCTTTCACATTTTGAGTCCTGGAATATGCCTGTGTCATTAGGAAAGAAAAACTCACTTGATAACCTGGTCATTCAGTACATTCAGGTCATCAGCTGACTTCATTTTATTGCCATGTAACGTTGATGAGCCTAGACCTGACCAACTGAAGCAATCGTTGTACTTAACAGTGGCTTGTACACTGGGCACTATGCATGACGGATGCATTTCTTCATGTGCTTCCCCTTTTACCCTGATGCACCCATCACTCAGGAATTGGTTTCGTTCCAATGCTGTGAGTTCTCATCACATTGTGTGTGTATAAAATACTCCTACTTTCACTATTAAACATAGCTTCTGATCAGAAGGTTGTGGGTTCAAGCCCCAGCACCGCCAAGTTGCAGCTGTTGAGCCTTGAGCAAGGCCTTCAATCCAGTGGTGCTTCAGGGGTGCTGTATCCAGACTGACTGTGCGCTCTGATCCCAGCTTCCTAACCGGGATATACCAAAAAATCATTTTACTATTCTGTAAGGTTACTGCGACAATTGATTGAATTTAGTCTTTTAACTCAGTTCCAATAATTTCAAATGTCTGATCCATCTGAGATGGCACCTTTTTTGACCAGGCAGTGTATTAGTATGTGAATACTGCGCAAAACTGCACAAGACTGTCTTTCTTTCTAAAACATGGGTGTCAAACTCGTTTTATTCAGTCTTTGTGAACTCAAAATGATTATACAGAAAGACCCATAATACATTACAACCCAGTGTTTTTTAACTGGAGTGTAGTATAGCAACTGTCCATCAAACTCATATCATATGTACAGTAATCCACTGTATCTGCACCAAGAGCATGACAGCAAGCTTAATTATTATAGAGAGGATTCAAACACAGACATGATATTGACTGTTGACCCTGGGCCAGATATAATTACTACAGTATACTACTAGCTTTAAACTATGGCATAAGGACTTTATAAGCTGCATATCTGTGTTTACTATCTATTTGGTGATGACATATTAAATATAGAAAATGAAAGCGTAGAATTTTAATGCATCTTTATTGACTGAAATAGAGTCTAAAGCAACAGGCTGCACAGGTTTTGGTTTATAAATGTCTGAAATGAATGTATATTTGTAGGCACGTTCTTTAAAAACATTTGAGAAACAGCATTCATTAGTTCGTTTTATCAAGTCTGTCTTAAATCAAAATCGATGTGCATATTAAAGTACATTGGCACAGCTCTTGGTTATTATATATGTTTTCCTGCTCTGCGTACTGACTGTGACGTTTGTCACTTGGAACACATGTTCAGTGACCAAATTCCACAACACTTTTTCTGTGCAAAAATACATTCCTGCCTTGGGCTCAGAACCACGTGACGCTTCTGCAGTCCCACTGAGTGAAATATATTTTCGCTATATATTTAGTACACATTTAGTTTTTTTCTTTCCCTGGAACAAGCTATACAGATAATTCCACTAAGCATGCCATTATTTCTGGTTAGCATACAGCTATTAACAGTTAGCCATATGATTACTTCCGGTTAGTTATACAGCTGCGGTAAAAAAAAAATACATATTTAATTTGACCTAATAACACAAAAACTTGGAAAAATACCAGCTCGATTTAGCTCAATGGGACTGCAGAAACTTCATACGAGTCTCAGCTGAACTTTGGAATGCATTTTTGCGCAGAAAGAGGGTTGTGGAATTTGTCCTTGATAGCCTTTTTTGTTCATTGTACTCGCATTCTGCGTGACAAACTTCACAGTCGGTGTGCAGAGCAGAAAAAATTTATACTGACCAAGATCTATGGTCATGTACTGTACTTATGTGCACTACCACTTTGATTTAAGGCAGGCTAGAGATTAGATACACAATAAAGTTAAACAGGAACCATTATTGCCTTAAATTGTGACCCTTCATTTTATGGTTTAGGCAGAAATTGAGTTTGACACCTGTTTTAAGATTTAATAATACATACTATACATAGTTCTTCCTGTTTGGCCCGAACTGTCTTGTGTTTACGTGCACTTCTAACTGTCATGTGCTCTACTTCTGATGTCTGTTCTGTATTCACCTCCTCACTTTTTCTCTTCTTTATAACCTTCAAAAATCTACCCTGGTTTTGAGCAGACCCCTTTGTGCCAACTGCTATCTTAGGTGAGACAATATTCCACTTCCTGTTTCTCCAGTACCTAGGTTTATGTCATATGAGCTGTTACATGTGTTACATGATAGCTTTTAAGAGACACATCAGGATAATGGACAGTAAGCGAGCGAGAGAGATAGAGACAGAGAGGGGGAAAGGAATAGAGAGATTTATTTTTGTTACTGATGATGGCTTCCTCACATCCATACCTGCCTGCTTTCCTCTTTTCTGTGAGGCGAGGGTCTTTTTTGTCCCCGAGCTCAGGTTGGCTTCACCCCATCCCATCCGCATTCCGTGTCGTGCGTGTGACGTCACGTATGTCTATGACCTCTCATGTGCATGGACAGATAATGTGGACTGGATGAGGGGGGGTGACAGTGTGGTGCAGTAAACGAATGAACAAACACATAAAGAAAACAACAGCCCACGGCCATCTAGACATCTCTTAACGACAGAGCCCAGATAGGACAGCGTGAAGATCTTACTTCGATATTATGCATCTCAATAGCTTTCATACAAAATATACCATATAAAATATATATTACAAGATAATTTTTTTTTGAAAGATGTAAATTTATGTTCAGCCGAACTTTATCGTTCATAATGTGTCATCAAATCAGACATTTGGCACAAATCCACTATGCTAGAAGAGGACTTGAATAAACAGTGTAGCTCTATACTTTTTAATCATTAATCTGGCCAAGAAGTTTTTGTTTTATCGTAAGGCAACACTTAATTGCTGTAACTGTATTTTAATAGTAGCTCAACCCAGCTAGCATTATAGAACAGGCTCCTTCTTATGGACAAGAGTCAAAATATTGTCTAGGTGCTCTTGTTTCAACTATCTTGTTGCTTATACCCTGTTTCCTTTCTCTTCTCCTTTTTTTCTTCACATTTAACCTCTTATGTATCCTCTTAAAAAGTGCCAATTAATGGTAAGTTGCCAGTCTGCCCTGTGTTTTTTGGGGGTGGAGATGTATGTGGGTCATGCCGAAGGGACCTTCTCCCCCAAACTGTGTTGCCTCGCATGGCCTTGCGTAGCATCTCGCCCTCCCCTGTCCACCTGTGCAGCCATTAGTTAGCATGGCCGTCACCCGTGGGCGTCCTCTTCATGCATACGTGGACGATGTGACATCCCCCCTCCCACCTGCACCCTATTATTCTACTCTTTGGTTTCACTCCCACACCCCAGTCACTCTGTTGTGAAGGTGTCTCATCTGACATTGACATTGTCATTGTAACTGCTAAGGTCACCCTCTTTTATTACCACAGACATTTGTCATTTTCACCATCTGTGCAGCCATTTTGCCACTGATCTAACTCTGCATAGCAGGTTTGTCTAGAGAACTGAGCTGTCAGGTAGCATATTAGAACAGGATTTTATTCTAACACTGTGACAAACTATTTAAAATAACCAGACAGGTAATCTAGCCAACATTTTACTTTTAAGTCTGCTCTATTCCTATGTTGTATTATTAGTCCTACACATACAGTACTGTGTAAAAGTCTTAGTAATAGACCACTTTTCACTTTAAAAAAAGAATAAGTCTGCAGGAGAATGTACAGTAGGTAGTCAACCAGAATGCTCACCACCGCGGCAACACGTTAGCGGCCAAGATAAATCAGTCAAAGTCATTCGTGAAATGACCGCCAGGTGCTGCAAAGGGACATTTTGCAAAAAAAAAAAAAAAAAGCTGCAGTTGCCGTTTTTAATTCTAAGTATTAAGGTTAATTCATAAGAAGTCATAACAATATGTTGTATTAGGATTTCCAAGATGGTGGACAATCCTACCAGCTGGTTTCCTTTCAACAGAAATAGTGTACACTAGAGAGACATGTTGCGTTCATAACTGCAAAGTTTGCACACACCAAATATCTACACAGTTTAGTTTTCTGTTAACCTCTTTTAGTCAGTTTATACATGTAGAAATGATTCACTTTGTTATTTTTAGAGCATCTTTCTTTGTTTTTGTTTCTTTAATTTCTTGACATGCACCTAAGATTTTGCACAGTACTGTACTTACTGTGATACTAATGCTCATTTCCTCATGTTTATCTCATGTTGTAACTGGATCGTAAAAATCCTGTATTCATCCATTTCTTTGATGGGTTGTTAGAATGTTATGAAGTAATGTGCATGTTACTTCAGGCCTGACCAGTCCCCCCTCCCCCTCTCTCTCCCCCCACATTCTCTGACCTACCCGCAGATGAGAACCATACGATGACCAGCGAGACCAGCAGCCTGGTCCAGTCCCACACTCATTCCTTTAAGAAAAGAGAGGCAGTGGATGTGCCCTACCAGACAGGGCAGCTCCACCCGGCCATCCGTGTGGCAGACCTGCTTCAGCACATCACCCAGATGAAATGTGCTGAAGGCTACGGCTTCAAGGAGGAGTATGAGGTGAGAATCTGCCTTTATCTTTCAGTCTTCCTTTCTTCATTCATCCTAGTTTAATCTATTTCTACACCCTCTATTTTTTTTGTCCCTTTTCCTTCGTATCCTGTATCTACTGTTTGGGTGTTGTGCATGGAGTACATAAGTGTGTTTTCTATCTCTCTATCTCTTTAATGGACTTTTCATGAGCTCTTAATATGCAAAAAAGCACAAATTTATGTCCTTGCACTTAGTGCTTATGTCATCGCTTCACTCCCCCAGCTCTGTTTTCATGCTCCTGCAGTTTGTTGACTCCATGCCACCCTGCTTAGCTCTTTAAGGCCCAAAGACAGGAATCTGTTTAACTACCCAGCAACCCCTAAATTATCTTGGTGGAAAAATTAGCTTGTAATCTGAAAGTCCCCTGTTCACGCTTGCTGGCAGACACATTTGGGGGCTTCAGCGTCTGAGACTGTTTGTTAACGGCTAAGACAGCTGAGTGATATCAGCGGTGCCAAGCGCACGAGCTTGAGCCCACAGACTCTCCTCGTTAAACAAACGGCTCTTTCAACACACACTCTCATCATCCACCGTCTCAACTGTTTGTATGTCTGCATGCACTTTCTGTCCGTTTCATCTTCCTCTTTCTGTATCAAACGAGAAAAGATTCACCTTTGTTGTAGTTCTCACCAACCCACATTTCATGCTCTTCTGCACCACCTGCCACTTCATTGTTAAATAAGACCAGAATGAAATACATTTTTCAACTTAAATACCCAGTTCAGCCCTCATTCCAGGCTACCCTGAGGGCTCAATTCATTATGGATAAAGATTTCTTTTTTTTTTTAGTGCAGAGGTAGCTCAGGAGCTATGCTATGCTGGTAAAAAAATAAAGTCTGTAAAATAATTGATGCATTCACCTCCCACTTTCCTCCTTCTTGGTGTAAATGTTTTCTTTTTATCCTCCATTTTGAATACCCATTAAGCTGGAGAAGTACAAAAGTCATTGTAGAGTGCTTTCAATTACTGTCTTTACTCACCTGTCTTAGATTAATAAACGTTAGAGCTGATGAGGTCTAAAACTGAGCACTAAACTCTTAACTTATCTTTTCCCTGATCCATGCTTCTTGTTTTTCCATACATTAACATTGGGAAGCTAAACGAGGTAAGCTGACATTTTTGGATGTGATTATAAGTTGTTACAGCTGCTTGCTAGTTGCACTATGACTTGCCAGAACCTGCCAGCTTAAAACTGTACAGTAGCTTGTCATTTAGGTCCTATATTGTGGCTGTAGAGGATGTGTGCCAATTCACTATTTACACACAGTACATGCAGTATAGCAACCAAATTGTTTAAACTTTTTTTTTTTCAATTATAGTTTAAGAAAGGTATAGTTGTATTGTTATAATTTTGACAAACAGCCTTGCTTATGGACCTTTGTGTCATTTATGCCAATGCTTACCATGCCAGTTTGGTTTTGGACACCATGTCATGCTTTGCTATGAAGAGTCACTGCAACATACATGCTAACAACTGTACATGCAAGTCATGCCATACCAGCATGCAGGAGATTGTGAATGTCCTCTTTTGCAGAGTGTCACTTGAGAACTGGCATTAAAGTTGATCATCCAGCCACAAACCTGATTATATGATATCACCACTGGCATTTTGGCAGGTTCACATACCGTATGTTTAGCATTGATATGAATTTGAATTCAAACAGTATAATAGTTTGCAACACAAATTAATCCAGTTTGCTACTTAACTTTAAAGTAGCTAACTGAATCGCCAACATGCTGTCTAGTAATATATAAAGAATTATATTGTGTAGGTAAATCTAGCATCCAAAGGGTATTACCAAGATGTAAACTAATTCTTCTTGAGTAATTACTTCATCCTGGTCAGCGTCATAATGGATTGTGTATGAAATACAGTCTGAATGAGACATTTTGACTATGCTTACACACACTTTTACACAATCCTTCACACCCAGGCCCAATTTCATTTATTTATTACATTGATTTAAACCAGAAGTCCGGTTTGAATGAATCCTAGTAAACGTCAGATCAATTGCCATAGTGATGTCATATGATCAACTTTGTGTTTAGCTAATAAAATTAAACCTAAGCTACAGTACATCTTGTTTACTTGGGCGACTATCACTGAGCAAAATCAGGATGTGAACTGATGATCAAACATGATTTTGGTAGGACATGTTACAGGATCAGTGTTTGTGTTCAGCTCATTCTGCATAACAAATGGATTGTCAAATGTTTGGTTTGCATTTCATTTTAGGAAATTATTACCAGTTTTTATTATTATTATTATTATTATTATTATTATTATTATTATTATTATTATTATTATTAAGCAAACCGGGTGTATTTGTAGTAAATATTTATGTTAGCCATATTTTACATTAGAACATTCACACAAGATCTTGGCAAACCTGGAAAATCTTGACACCTTTAGTAGTGTCTATCTAGCTAACACAATCTCAGCTTACTACTTACAGGAGCTCTGCAGGCCAGTTAGCTATAAATATAAATTCTACGTTCACATTATTGCCAAACCAACAAGTGACTATTCATTATCCTTGTACATGTGCAACACAGAACAGTGATAAAAAAAAAAGAAAGTGATTTTAGCATTGCTAGCCATCCCTTGTAATACAGGATTGTCCTGTAATCAACACTATAATGTTCATTACTTTTATCATACCTAGAATCACTAAATGAGGTGTCATCTTGTAATTTCATTTATGTATATTATTAAGAAGAAAATTCATAGTTCAAGTAGTTGAAGAAGGGGACAAGCATACATACTGTAGCAACAGAATTACTTGTGACATAGTGAAGCGACCAATCCAAATGATTAGCATAAATCATTCCTGTGGTAAATCATAGAGTGTGAGTGATCCGATGTTTGGAAGGTTATCTGACATGTGGCCTTGCACCTTCAGGGTCGAGGGTTTGATTGTTACCTCTAGTCTGTGTGTGTGGAATCTGCATGTTTTCCTGTGCTTGGTAAACTTGCTACCAAGAACAGTTATGACTTGTAGTTCATGTTTTTGCACCACATTTTATCCACACTTGGGACTGGCACTAAATCCAGCAGCTGGGAATCAAACCCAGGCCGCCCAAATGGCAGGCAAGGAACCTACCACCGAGCCAATTATGCCCACAGCCTATAGCTCATGAAAAAGATCCAGTATCTTAAAATATTAAAATATTTCTGAACATCTATTAATTATAAAAATATATATATATGTTCATTTATGCACTCAACCCTTGCACGAATTACTATGACATGGAGGTGTTCAGCCTGTGGCGCTGCTGAGGGATTATTTAAGACCAGGTAGCTTTGATAGGCGCCTTCAGGCCATCTGTATTGTTGGGTCGAGTGTTGATCTTACTTTTGACATACCCCATAGATTCTCTATGGGGTTCAGGTCAGGTGCACACACGCACACACGCACACGCGCGCGCGCACACACACACACACACACACACACACACACACACACACACACAATAGCAACAAAGAGGAGTTGATCCAGGAACATATCCTACTTATGAATTCACTTTCACCTACCAGGGATGTTTACTTTCATCAGCTCTTGTGATGCATTTTTATTGTCATTTTATTTCGTTGTTTGCATTGACTTGATACCTTCTGAAATCTCCAAAGACTTTGTGTTTTGCCGAAGGTACAGGTGCAGATTACAATGCTTTGTCTGAAACAGGTGACTGATTTTTAATAACCACCCCCCTCCTTAATCCTCCTAGGCAGTGAGACAAAACACACAAAGTTGCTAGACGCAACAAGGGTGCTTGTCATATGTGAGCAAGAAACTGAGTATTATTATCTATTGAAAAGTTGCTCTGAGGCATGGCAGTGATGAATCTGTAATTATTGTTTGTGCTTGGAGTTTGATGTGGTCCCTTGATGCCGCCATCTGATTCTTTCCTGAAGTAATCCAGTGTGAAGAATCACCTGAGTTTGACTTCTTGAGCATGCACACAACCGTACACATGTTTGGCTCATTATTTTTAGCCCACCAATTACGTGTTAGCTTATTCACTGATATTATGAGGCCTAAACCAATAGTATTCAGAGGCCTGGAGGGACAGCTGCAGCCTGGAGCTTCCTCCCAGCCATTTTACTTTTTATTCTGTCTCCATCTGCTGCAAGGCTGCACAGGGTCTTAATGATTCTGCTCCATAGATTTATACTTACAATCGTTTTTTTTTTTTCTTTCTTTCTTTTTTTTCACATAGCAAAGTCTGGAATTCATTATTTTCTAACAATTTCAGTCAAGCAATACTAAGTTTATCCCTCCATTTTGCTCTGAATGTTTTCTATTCAAATGTAGGATTTGTTATGCGTGGCGTACAAAGCATCGTGCTAACATGAAAAAAAAATAGGATTTCACTATTTGTTTGACAGAATTTGTACTTTATAAACAGTCTTTAAGGCGTCTGCTTATACAGTTTTGAATATATGAATATCTCAGCTGGGTTTTTTTTTTTTCCAGCTGACATGGCACAGTCAAAAGTTCGACACGTGTCTGAACTAGTTCGTCTGTGCTCTCATTATTCTCCCCTACTGCGGTCCCACTGTTGGACTCTGCATCTCATTACCGCCTGCCAAACACACCAAGCATCTAAAGGTGTTCGTCATTCTCCCTCCCTCTACAGGCTCAGAGACGCCATGGCTCGCTGTCACTCACCCGACATGAAAGGACAGCTGTCTCCAAAGACACAAAGCTGCGATGAATAACAAACCAGCATGGCTTTTGAAAATTTAAACTGAGCCTGGGTAGAAACAGAGCAAGGAAGAGAGACAAAAAAAAAAAAAAACAGGAGAGAGAAGCCAAGTCTTCACATTGTTGTCAATATGTGTTAACCCACCTTCAGTGGATGCGTTGGAAAGGGAAGCAGTCTGCATTAAATATGCCTGGCCTTCAAAGTGTCCCTCGCTGAAATGGTCAGACCGTCACTGACCTATCTCAAAGCCCTGCCTGGTCAGCAGAAAGGTCATGCAATAAACACTGTTCTTTTAATCCAGTAGGAAGGTGTGCCTGAGCCTGTTTGCATATTAAGAGCTCTTTTCTGAACTCGGAAGCTGTCCTAGTGAAGAATTCTTCTCATTAGAAGAAGTTACGATGTAACAGTGGATCCTAGCTACAGTACAGTGCCTTTGCCATTTAGAATCTGTATACAGATTTTCCCAGCAAATGGTTTACTTTAGCTCCAGTCAAGCCCAAGTCGTTTAAACTCTGTTCACATATAAAAAATAAATAAATACATTTTGACTGCACCCATTCAGCAGGAGACAGGGCTGCAGCACGCCTCTCATCCCCAGGTGCTCCCTCCTGCCTTCTGCTTTCTCTGCGGGGAACTTCAGAAGAAAGCGGGAGTCGTCACTCTGCCGGTGTCATTAACCACACTGAGGCTGATCAAGGCAGTTTGTTCTTCAGACAAATCCAGTGTCATCATCGCATTCATAGCCAAAGGATGTTCGGCTTCCCTAACAGAAAGAGCAGTAGTCACTTGCAATCACCAGCAATCATATCAATTGTCTGTGCGTCCGTTTGTGGATAATAATGCATCATTATGCTCTATTTATACCTCAGAGCTGCACTTTATCCAGAGGCAAGCAGGCAGCTGGCAGCATTAAGAAGCGACTACGAGCAGACGAGTCTGCGAGCATGAGCACTCTGACACCCACCCGTTAAGAAACTAGATCTGCTTTTGAAGTTTGTCTTCATAATTAGCTTTAATTGTGTGACTGAGTAGTTTTGAATGGGCAGATTCCCCACACTGCATTAATATTTCATCAGCAGTTACTGTTCAGAAGAGCGTCAGCTTTAGTTCCATCACTGACTGCGTTTTTTTTTTTTTTTTTAGTCTTTAATTTCTACCATTCGAGCCCTTTAGCAGTTTCAGAGACATGGGCAGCGAGGTCGTTTTTTGTCTCAGCTGCAAACTCTGAGCCGAAGCACCTCTAACAGCCCTTAGTTCTGACACTGTTCCTGGGGTTCCTTGCTCCTGTCCCTTGATGTCAAATAATGATGTGAATCTAGTTAGCGCAACTGTCTTCTTTTCCACTGATTCAGTTTGAAGTCCAACTCAGCCATCATTTAAGATAGTAACCTTTGACCTTTTTTGTGCCTTCTGTGCTCTTGCTTCTTAGCATTTGTCTCTGACTGTTTTGATTTCTCTCAACAGAGTTTCTTCGAAGGGCAGGCTGCTCCCTGGGACTCTGCCAAGAAAGATGAGAACAGGATGAAGAACCGTTACGGAAACATCATTGCTTGTATGTAACGATGATAATCTTAATTTGGTCTCACTAACACTGCTTCTGTGTGATGCAGAGCGTAGCATACTGAGCTTCCTGTTATGTGTCCTGTAATTACTCTTTTGATTGCATTCCCTTCTTTGTGCTTTATTTTGGAGATTGTCTTTCAAACTGATGTATACATATGTACATATGCCTGTTCATACACATACATATCCATATAAAGTGGAAGAAATTGTCAGGACGTTGTTTGAGATGAGATCTTTGTGCAACAGTATATATATAATTTTTTTTTCTCCCTTCTTTACTCGAGTTCTTCATCAGTCACCTTTCCCACATCTACTGCACTCATTATAAACCGTTTCTCCCTCTGAGAGGAAACAGCTCGCTCAGTTTGGCTCCACACACTTCCTGTTCCTGGCTAATGAGGCACCAGCCAATCCCAGGCGAGCATGAGCCCTAGGCCATGTTAGACCTGATAGAGAGAACATTCCCAAAGGACTGGCAGAATTGCATAGTGGAAATCCTTCACAACAACTTAGTATCTCCTGTACAAATAGGAATCTATGACAGATGATCATTTATAAGTTATGCATGATAAGTTATGCATTACTATCTGCTGATATGAAGTGGAAATATCACTGCAAGTACTATATTGAAAGACTTCATAATATTTAATGAAAAATAACATTAAACGTTATGAAATTCATATTAGGGTTAATGCAACATTATATGCTACAGATATAAATATCCACACTAACCTCCTGCTTTAATCTATTTCAAGCTCTTATCCTACATTAATAAGTCGTAATTTTCCACATTGTTCTTGTTCTCTTCTTTTTCTCCACTAGATGACCACTCCCGTGTTCGACTGCAGGCTATAGAAGGGGAGCAGAGCTCAGATTATATTAATGCAAATTACATTGATGTACGTATGAACACTTGCCAAGGCTTACACACTGAGGTCAATATGTATGGTCATTGTGTTTGTGTGTAGATGTGATTTCCTACAGTCTAATGGATGTGGTTAAGGATTACATCCTCACCCCTTTCGTACCCCTCCCATTACTCAAATGAAAGCATTATTGATCCACACAGTGTTGACAGATTTAGCATAGAATTTCTAGCCCTGACACAAAGCCTATTAATACTTGAGCCCTTAGCTAGGGCTCAATTAAGAGAATAGCAGTTTAGTCTATTCGACACAAAGCAAGTAGAAGTGTGGTGGAGCTGATGGATATGAAGGGGGTTAACATAAGCTTTTATTGCATGCATTACTGAAGCGGAGATTAGTCCAAGATGCAACCAGAGCTCAAAAGGAATTCAGATAAATTCTGATAAATGTGGGCGATGTGGGTTATTTTTTCTTGTTTGATTTCACAGGAATAAAAAAGCAGCTAGTAATATTGTCTATAAACTTTACCTTCATAACATTTCATCCAGCTTGAGTCATGCAAACGTGCTAAAGTGTGAGCATTAGGGATGGGAATCACCAGTCACCACCTGATACCATATCACCACCATACCTACGAGCCGATTTGTGAACAATAGTGTGAAGTATTTCATAGTTTAAATATACCAATTCGATATTTAATTTAAGACCTTGAACTTAAAAAAAAAAATTCAGAAAGTATAAAGAAAGTTTTATATTTTAGCTTTATTCAACAGCTTCACCACTAAATTGTACATGAATAATTAAACATCTTTTGAAAAACCAAGGGTCATCCTGCCATAATTATTATCTCTAAACAAACTTAGCAAATAATGCACTTCTACCACACAGGATGCCAGTGTGGGAATAGTTTAGCAGGTGTCGCTTATAGGATTGTAAAGAAATGATGATGTTTTCTTTACGAACACTTACTCGAATGCCTCTTGCATGCATTTTGAGTGCGCAAGTGGGCACACAGTCGCACACAGTTTCTAACGTGCATCTTTAACGTGCAAGTAGCCTTCGTTGTGTGTGGAGACAGGTGAGCATGTGTAATTAGTGGGTTTTGATAACGGGATAGTTCTGTTCCACCATTCAGAATCTCGTGGTTATATACAAGGCGATTGGTCATGGCTGATCAAACTGAGAAACGGGTCATTACGGTCACTCATTTAAAAATCGACTTTGGAATCAAGGTGGTGATACATGAATCGTCATTTCAATGATCATGTTGCAAAACTGATTTCTGCATGCTATGTCGGGGTGCTACCATATTACCCTGTGTGTCCTCCAGTGTGTAAATATTAAGGAGAGAAAAAGGTGCAACATTGTGTCATTTTAGCAATGAGCAGTTTATTTCAACATAGAATATTTGTTCTATCTTCTCTAACAAAACGCTCTATTCCCTTTTAACCTTTTACAGACACTCAGGGTTATTGTACTTGACCAGTGCATTCCGTCCCAAAATCCCAAAACCATTTCCGTACTACCAATAGTACCTCAAAGTGTTGTCTTTAAGACAGCTGACATGAGCCAGCGTCAAATCAGATTGTCTTCTATTTCAGATTGCCTAAGCTTTTAAAAACAAAATGATGGCTAAACATGGCTAAACCCAGCAGCGCTGTATATATATATATATATTTTTTTCTTTGCTACAGTATAAAGAACCACTGTCATGTTTTTGCTCGCGTCAAACAAACACTGCCTAATGAAGATGGTTGCATGTGGAGTAGAGTAGTCCATTGTCCTTGCTCTTTCCACTGGGCTTTGTTTGAAAATAATTTCACTGACAGAGCAAAGTGATTACACTTCAAAGGAAGTTGTTTTGAATAATGGAGGCACGCTGTAGTCCTCACCGTTGCTCCGGGCTGCTCTCAGTGTCCGGTCTCATTGGTGAAGCCCACCGATCTGGATTGACTTTGAATGTTTACTGAACTGTTGTCGATCACTGGCTTTTGTTGTCATGGGAGTCAAAAGGATAAAAAGAATAATCATTGCCACCTGCCCGTGCCTGTCTGTTGGTGTGTCGAGTTATCTCCCTGTCGGATAGGATGCGCTGAAAAATTTCTGTCTAATGTTTACACTTCCAGCTAGAGCTGTGGACAAAGTAAATGTTATTTTCACCTCCTGTCAGCCACCCACTCCGGATCAACGTGCCCTACCAGGCCCTACACATACTGATCGCCTCCTCTCCTCCCACTCTCTTTTCCATCTCTATTTCCCCTCTTTGGCATGCCTATTCACTTGTCATTAGGACACTTTACGCTTGCCTTCAAACAGATCCGGGGATGCTCGAAGCAGATGGAACAAGCTCTTCACACGCTGAATTATTTACCTGGCCAGCTTTTAGCGCATGCCGCGATACGGTCAAGACACTTAGCATCTCAAAGGACGATTAGTGAAAGCATGTCTCGTTGTCAGACACCATTATTATATTGTGCATGCTCAAAGGAGCGATATGTGAAGGAGGTTTAATCTTGCGTGTGTGCTCTATTCCGGCTCTTAAAAGTGATTTATTCATGCTCCGCAGCATTTATTGTGCCACTTTAACCACGTTAACAATGTGCAGTTTTGTTTAGTGCATGAAACAAAGCAGTATTGACAATATCGAACATGTATACTGATAGACATCTGCATCACCTGTCACCCGAGTCAAGTCACATACAATAAGGACGAGGCTCGTTCCTCGAATTTCAGATTCAAGGCATCCTGTAGCACTCTAGAGTGAGCAGTCTAGTTAAACAGCATGTAGTACTTTTAGTTGATTCTTTTAGAGCTTATCAATACTGGATAGAAGAGACTTTGCGAAATTATAGCCATTGACAACCATTTGAAAGCGGTTATTACATTAAAACGTGTTAGAAAACTGAGCACTGAAGCACCAAAACGGGCAGCTTGTGATTGAACCTTATGATCTCTAATCCAGCGCCTTAATCACCGCGCCACGACTTCTGCCTCAGGCCCACGCCTGCCTATTCAGGGTCAAGGGTTCAGTTGATATTTAGGAGGAGTCTTATGGGTACCAACAACTTAGTACCATTAAATATCTTATCATAAGACGAACTCGACATTCATATCATGGAATGATTCAAGTTTCTGATATACATGTTCCTGTTCTAAAGATCTGTTTTTACTGATAAAAGTGGCTATCTAGACCTTCTGTTCTTCCTTGTTAGTCAGATATCGTAATATCAAAATACATTACAGTACTTGTATTATAAGACATTTAAACGCCAGTCAAAAATTTTTAAACGCAGTGTATTCATACATTGTTTAAAGTCATCAAATTGGTTCATGTTAAATCATTTAAAATTAGACCATACAGTCATGCAGTAAGTAGTAGCCCTCTTTTAATTTTATTCAAAACCATCTGATCGTAGCACCTCTGAGTATTAGGCAAATACAACCTTGATAACTTTATGACATTATCAGTCTCTCACCTCATTGAGGAGGACTTTTTGTCCATTTTTCTTTACAACATTGATTAAGTTTGCTAAGGATTTTGGGCATTCGTTTATGTACAGCTCTCTTAAGGTCCCACCATAGCATTTCCATTGGGTTTGAGGTCTGAACTTTGACTAGGACATTCTTAAACCTTGATTCTTTGATATTTTTCAGCCATTGTAATATAGATTTACTGATATCCTCTGGATCATTGTCCCGTTGCATGACACCATTTTAACCAAGCCGTAACTATCGCACAGATGGCTTCACATTTGCCTCTAGACTACTCTGGTATACAAAAAGTCAATTTTGGTCACTGGACAATCAATTATAAATGTTTAAAAAAAAAGTTTTCATAACTTAATCAGAACTGCCATCTCTAGTATTTGGTGTGACCCTTTAGTGTCAGATACAGTTTGTGCAGTTTTATGAAGAAATTTTTACTGAGCATCCTTCAGAACCAGCCACAGTTTCTTCTGAGAACATTCACTGTTGCATGCAAAATTCAGGAGCTTCCATTTGCTTATATAATGTGCTGCTTTGTTTTGTAGCATACAAATATTTTTCTGTAACTTTTACTTTTGTGGTTGAATACTGATGTTAAAAATGTTAAATGCTTTTTTACTGACTCATCAATAAAGTCATAGAATATAAACATCTATAGCAAAATTTCACTAAAAGCACAGTGTGCAGTTTTGCACAGCACTGTAGGTGTAAGTGAACAAAAAATGTAAGACTGAAATTCTTTTATTTTAAATCTAGGTTAAGTAACTTACAGCCTTAGAGTAACTGCTTCATCAAACAAGAGCACATGACTTAAAAACCCACTAGAATAGGACATGTTTGATTAAAGGAAAGCTGAGTGAACAATAAAATTCGAAGTGGATAAAGTCCTTCATTTCAGAGATTTGGGTATTTGACTGGGTGACATGGTGGCTTAGTAGCACTCACACCTCTGGGCCTGGTGATTTAATTCTCACCTTTATTCTGTGTGTGGGGATTTTGCATGCTCCCCCCCATGCATGGTGGGTCTCCTCCAGGGACAATGGCTTCCTACCACGGTGCAAAGACATGAAGTTTAGGCTAATTAATGTTTCCAAATTGCCCGAAGTGGATGATTGGGTATCTGTGGGTGGGTGGGTGGGTGTGGGTGGGTGTGGGTACTTGTGTTTGTGCGTGTTTGTACTGTGAAATGGAGTGAATATCCATGGTGTATCCTGCATTGTGTCCTGAGCTCCACGGGACAGGCTCCAGATCTCCCGTGACCCCACCCAGGATAAGCTGTATAGATAATGGATGCATGGCTACTTATTGCTCATTTAAACAAATATGTTTATAGTAAAATGTAAAAAAAAAACTTGCAAGCTTTTTTAAGCCGTTCCATATTTATTCAATACACATTCATCCATTTTAATCTGCTTGATATGGCCCCATAGCTGAGCACATACAGTATTCAATCATCTTAGACCAAATTGCAGGTTTGCTATAAACCTGGTTCATGGCAGCATGCACAAAGCTGAAGAAGTCATTAAAAAACGGGGAACACTGATAATGAACAAAGGGGTGTTTCCTGTATTCTGGCAGGCACTTTATTCCAGCTCCAAACTTTAATTACAGACAAACTGCATTGAATAAGACACTGACAAGAGTGTAAGAATAAGATGACGACAACAATGAAAGCTGTGAACAAGTTGGAACTCAGCCTTTCGCCCTTAACATTCACACTGAGCCCCTGCTGGAACACACCACGCTCGACAAATGGAATGAGAGGATTAGCTTAATCCCACAGAGATTGAGCCTATCCCATAATATATTTCCACAATCTATATCAAAACCATTACAGAAGTAGTAAACAGTGGTGTGGAACAGTAGTGTGTGTGTGTGTGTGTGTGTGTGTGTGTGTGTGTGTGTGTGTGTGTGTGTGTGTGTGTGTGTGTGTGTGTGACATTTCAGAATGTCTTTACCTACAAATAGTAACTGTTTATATTGAAGGAGCAGATGAATTGTAAAATACACTCACCTAAAGGATTATTAGGAACACCTGTTCAATTTCTCATAAATGCAATTATCTAATCAACCAATCACATGGTAGTGGCTTCAATGCATTTAGGGGTGTGGCCTTGTCAAGACAATCTCCTGAACTCCAAACTGAATGTCAGAATGGGAAAGAAATGTGATGTAAGCAAT
The DNA here is from genome assembly GCA_011419295.1 of Clarias macrocephalus. Lineage (NCBI taxonomy): Eukaryota > Metazoa > Chordata > Actinopteri > Siluriformes > Clariidae > Clarias > Clarias macrocephalus. The sequence goes on from JAAGKR010005994.1 coordinate 45,758, forward strand.
TTTGAGTGTGGCATGGTTGTTGGTGCCAGACGGGTCAGTCTGAGTATTTCACAATCTGCTCAGTTACTGTGATTTTCACGCACAACCATTTCTAAGGTTTACAAAGAATGGTGTGAAAAGGGAAAAACATCCAGTATGCGGCAGTCCTGTGGGCGAAAATGCCTTGTTGATGCTAGAGGGCAGAGGAGAATGGGCCGACTGATTCAAGCTGATAGAAGAGCAACTTTGACTGAAATAACCACTCGTTACAACCGAGGTATGCAGCAAAGCATTTGTGAAGCCACAACACGCACAACCTTGAGGCGGATGGGCTACAACAGCAGAAGACCCCACCGGTTACCACTCATCTCCACTACAAATAGGAAAAAGAGGCTACAATTTGCACGAGCTCACCAAAATTGGACAGTTGAAGACTGGAAAAATGTTGCCTGGTCTGATGAGTCTCGATTTCTGTTGAGACAATCAAATGGTAGAGTCAGAATTTGGCGTAAACAGAATGCGAACATGGATCCATCATGCCTTGTTACCACTGTGCAGGCTGGTGGTGGTGGTGTAATGGTGTGGGGGATCTTTTCTTAGCACACTTTAGGCCCCTTTATGACAATTGGGCATCGTTCAAATGCCACAGCCTACCTGAGCATTGTTTCTGACCATGTCCATCCCTTTATGACCACCATGTACCCATCCTCTGATGGCTACTTCCAGCTGGATAATGCACCATGTCA
>JAAGKR010005995.1:0-46480 GCA_011419295.1 Clarias macrocephalus
AGAAATCTAGTGCTTATATTTATTAATATATTTCAATATATGAATGGACCATGTATGTGTGTATATATATATATTGCAATGCAGACAAAAACCATTATACTTATAATTGTTTTATTGAAACATTATTGAAACTTTATGTATGTTTAAGAATTATACACACACTTTTACTTTGTCGCTTATTAAGGAAACTCCGAGATAAGATCTCATGTAAAGCTCTTCTTTTTCACCTAGACAGAAATGAGCCATCTTTGAGACTTGAATAAGATTTAGGCGTTTTCTGCATCTTCTCAAAGGTGTCTCAAATGTGGCTTATTACCTGTAAATCTCAGAGATAGTTTATATTTGTCTGGTGTGCGACTCACATAAATGAGCCGTCTTTGAGACTTGAATGAGATTTTAACCGTTTTCTCAATCTTCTCAAATGTGCCTCAAATATGGCTTATTATCTCTAAATCTCAGAGATGCACACAAAGTATACAGTGCTTGTAAACTGTACATTTGGCTTTTCTGATATGTCGTGTAGAATTAAACTCATCATTACTTTAAAGAAAAAATTTACTTTTTACTAATACTACTGTGTAGAACTCACAAGTGCGCATATTATTATATATTATGTCCTTGATATAAAATGTATTTTGGCTGACAGAGAGGGTTTTCATCATGTGTCGCTTTATTTTAGACTGCATAGTTAATGTATATGCATACATACTATGTTAATGCATAGTTACATTCAGCAAGCAACCGATTTTCCCTTTAAAAATTTTCATCTCCTTTTTGACTGATTCTTTTCACTGGAAAAAGTTAATTATGTTTGTTTATTTTCTTTAAAATTAATTAAAAAAACATCTTCACCATCGAAACCTCTGCATTTATGCTTAGCCTACACCACCTTGAGAAACCTGACACAATGTTATACATTAATGCCAACAACGCTATAAGGGTAATGGCCACTTAACTTTGAATAGTTCAACTACAGGTAACAACCTGGGGTTTATTTTTGTACAGTGAAAAAACACTCTAAAATCATATGATGTATAATGATCTCTCTTCAATTTGAGGGATTTCTATATTAAAAGCAGTTACATCACAGAATAAATACTGCATCTGTACTGGTTAAAAACATACAGTTTGGCATCTTTCAACACCAAACAACAGAGTGTTTGGGAACTTTTACAATGTAGCTTGTAAATGGTATGTAATGTACTACTGTCCTAGAAGGAATTCCAGCAGGAATTTTTGGTTCTCAAAAATTTGTGTTGACATTAATTTGGCAACATTACAGATATCGGGACACCACTTGAAATGGACAAAGCCTTCGTGATGTCTCCCATAGGTTTTCAGAAGAGCCATTTCTCTCCTTCAGAGAACAGGAGTTATAGGCATAACAATTCGTTCACTTTCAGTCGATTTACTCAGTACAACACATATTGTAAGGCAAACACGCAATACAATATCTAATCTAGTGCATCAAGGACCCTGCAGAGAGGACAGATTAAGTCACCAAGTGGTCCATTACTATATCAAGAAAGTAAAACTGGACAAAAGTGTGCAATAAAGAAAAACTGTCTGCTGCAAAAATATCATCCACAGCCTACCTTTAAACAATGCCTAATGTTACCATAGCCCTAGGTGAATATGCCTTCACACCCTGAGGCACTGGGCACCCCGGTTGGTATAAGCTAAGGAAACCTTCATGACCCAGTGAAAGATTTGTGACTTATCCCTCATTCTATCCCTTACTCAATAGCTCTATGGTCTTCAGAGCTTCTGCCCCCTCACTTTGCATCTGAGGAGCAGCGGATGTTGCATAATTTTTGCTCTCTTCAACCTTAGATACATAAGCCACATTCAGTCATACAGTAACATTCAACCCATAACTTCTCTTTAAAAAATGTATTGTCAGTGGATTAGCACCTGGTGACACTCCCTCAAAACCACTATGATAAGCTGATATAGCCACCAAGTACACTTCAATAGTAAAGGAGGAAAGGTTCTCCTCTAACATTTTATGTAGAAAAGACAAACTCTCCATCATGGAGTACTGAAATGGGAGAACATTATATTCCTAAAGCCACTGCACACTGGTTTATATTTAATCATATAAACCTCTAGTGGACGTGGTCACTCGACTAGGCACTTTGAATAGGTTGTGACCAAATTTGGAGGAAGACCCTTGGCGATCAAGTCAAGTGCTTTGCATGCAAACTCCATAAATCGGGACATGAGTGAACCACCTTTCCCCCCGCCTGAGACGGAGGTCCCTGAGGAGAACCCTGATACCTTTCTTCATGACAGACATAATTAGTTCTACTGGAGGAAAGGCAACAGAGTTGTGGATTCATACTGCCCTTTCTGTGGACCGGAAAAATCGCAGTGTGACATTAAGCATTCGTGAGATTAGTAGTTGCCTCGGTATGTGCATTTTGAACTTGTAAGTGTCCAGTTTTTTTTTTTTTACTCGCAGATCTAATATAGGACAAAATGAGGTCATTTCATACTTGAGTTCATTTCCAAAGGAGCAACCACCTATATCTCCCTTTTTCTCAGAAGAGTTTTAATCTCCTCTTGCTGCCGTGTAGCCCAAAACAACTGTGTTGACTACAGACAGGAAATGCAGTGGCTTTGTACAAACCACTCTGGAAAGCAGGCTCACTTGGAGTACTGACAGAGGGCTGGTCTTTTTTTATTTCAATAAGTAAACATTCACATAATTTACAGAAGGCACCTTTCTTGGGGGCATTGGAACATAAACATAATCAGCACCTGCTCTGATTCCCTAAGAAACATTTAATACACCAAAACTGATGGCTATAATCTGAGGCAACAAAAGTACAACTTTTGGATGCAGGGTTGGGGGCAGAGGAGGGGTTGGGGGACTTGTACTTGAGAGATTGTGTTAGGAAACTCCAACACCATTTGGGACTGATCCCCTGAACAAAACATAGAGGCCTCCTGGGTGGCAATGAGAGAAGCAACAATGTCACCCTCCAGATTCTGAGCATGGAGGAGTAAAGTTGTAGTCTCCCTGAATAGGCTATTAGACTACCCATTGGCTATGGTCTCATAGGTCCATAGCCGCAGGATGGTCATTTTCCGAGCTGTAGGTTGTTTGGGTTTCACCTTTCATCATGCAATGATGTCAACACCTCAGCCTGTTTCTCTCTAAACTCAGACTTCACCTTAATGGTCCATCAAGGCCATCAATTGACACTCAGCAGATACTGATTTATTCAAGTAGATGTCCCAGCCTCTGTCTGGGATTTCTGAGAATGTAGGCCTTAGGTCTCTCAGTGCCACCAACAACCAATTTGGGACATAGCTAGAAAGCTCAAGGAACAATACACCAAAATCTACGCTTTGAGGGGAGACAATGCACCAACGCAAGACTGTTGTCACTAATACCAACAAGAACAGATAAACTGATGTTGAGCCTAGTCCTAACACAAAGACGTGGAGTTAACTAGCAGCAGATAGTAAACTCTATAGAGTAATATGTTTCTAGCTACTATAAAAACTGAAAGGAGAACTGTGGTAGGTTTACCTGCCTTTACGGCATGAATACAGGTGTCTTTAGCCAGAACACAAGAGGGGTTAATATCCCATACAATATATGTCATACTAAGTCAAATTGACTGAAAGGAAAAAAATTATCTACGAGATGAAATGCACAATGGTGCATGATGGAAAAGTTGAAATGAAAGTTTAATTTCACTTTTTGTCCAAAGCAGTCAAACATAGAGGACAGAATAAGAAGCTATGCTACATTACTCATTTTATACAAATATGAACGCTCACTGATGCCACCATGCAATAATTTGCACAAATGAAAATCATATTAATTATAGAGTAAATTATGATATCATAGAGTGATAGGGTCATAGAGTGAATCATTCAAGTCTAATTTATTACTACAAAAAAACTGTGGCAAAAGGTTAGGTATGTACTGTAATGTTGTAATGTGAAAATAATATCAGAATGTTTACTCTTGACTCATAATGCGACAAATGATTGATTTGGGAAAATAAAACCCATCACTGTGGGTTGACAAAAATGTGGAACAAATCACAGAAACAAAAAATGCATCTGCTTAATGAACAACTTGTACAAACAAGACAAGATCTTACATTTAATTGGCTTCCCCGTATGACCATGTTTCATTTCTAACCCCATGGATTAGGAGTTTATGATAGCCAACCATAATTACACATTTTGTTTTCAACAACTCTCAAAACAAAGATCATTAAATGGATCCAAAAAGTTGCTCTTGTGTGACGAATTGTAGCATAATGGAATGTTCATCAGAGAAAGTAATGAAAGATGGAGGCTACTCTCCAGAGCTCGGGCTATATTTTACAGTAATCTGTTTTATCTGAGGCTCTGACACTTAACGTTCAAGCAATCAGTTCCACTAAATTGGATATGAACAACAACCGATTTTAAGGGTTTGAGTTGAAACCTCCTGAAGACAAAAGAATTTGCCAAGGTGTGCTGCCTGTTCAAGTGTATTTGAGCATGTAAATGTCAAGTCGACATATATAGCTCGCTGGCTAATCCAAGTGAAATGCTAACACTCAAATCTTATGACATGCTACACTACACCGTAGGTTTTTCACACTGCTCAAATAAAGTTCCACTCAAACCTTTAATATCCACTTTTAAGAGGTGTTTTACAGAGTGAGCACAATGGGGGCTTGTGTGTGTTTGTGTGTGGGTGTGAGATGTGTGTGAGAACTGTGGCACTGGCTACACAAGCATGTCCTGCGTCTCGGCACCAGTCGGTCTCGCTGTACGCCAGCTTCTTAATGACAGGTTTTAAAGCACTCACTGTGATAACTCCACACACAACTGGCATAGCCACAAAGCCTGCGCTAATGCTAATACAAATACAACTTGGCTATATATCCAGGTGAGTTTGATGTAGCCTGCCCAATGCTGGCGTATCAAAGGAGGCTTTCTTCAGACTGAGAAAGATAATGAGACAGCAGGGTTGTGGAAAAAGTAGTAATACCTACGTCAAAATGGAGCCAGGACTGGATAAAGGGCTAATTTTTTCAACCAAAATGTGGCACAGAGGACAAATGAATAGCTTTTGTGTGTGAGAGAGAGAAGAGTGGGAGTATAATCAAAGACTCATGCACACAAAGACAAATTTAGAATGTGTTTAAGACAGCGTTTCAGCCAAAAATGCTAACGATTATAAAAAGCCAGAGGCAATCAGTTAGCACAATCTTCTTCCATAACGAGTGCTGGCGTTTGCTTAGAAGCCTTAACCTTTTTTAGGGTTTCTTAAAGGTGTTAGCCAATCTTTCAAAAATTAAGCCACAACTACAGCGATATTGTATTCTGTTCAATCTGTGTAAGTTTAGCTAAATACAGTTATAGATAAGCAGCAGCCATGACTTAGTGACTTAGAGAAGACACTTTTAGTGATTAGTTCATGCCTATGAATATAAAAAAAATCTGTATGTTTGTTTGCATCGATTAATGGATATATAGTACATCTGGACGGATCCTATCTCCTTGTCCAATGCAGATAAAATAAGGTAATTCTACTAACATAGTGATAGCCATGTAAGCTAATTTAGTTTATTAGCTTGTCACAAAATGAATACCAATCATTGTATATCTTCTTTCTAATGCAAAATGACTAATGAGCTAATAAAACACCATCTAGTTATAATAAGAAAATGAATTAAAACCACAATACTTTAAATGTAGCCCATTATTTTATCTGCCTTGGTCCTGGTGGGATGGTACACACAAGTAAACAGAGCACAGATGCTTCAGGCTACACAAGGCCAGTTACGCAAGTTGTTGTCTTAATGAGGGTGTGACCTGCAAAAAACGACTGTAACACAATGCAAGCAAGAACTGCAGTCCTTTATGTTGCCACTAGGGATGCTATAGCATGAAACGACATGAGAAAGCTAAGCACTTCTTTTTGGGGTAACATCCTTAATTTTGTAAATGGTCTGAGCATTCAGGAGCTTATTCCGCCAACCAAGCATTGTCATTTACATCCGGGTACTTATGTGATGTTTCGGGTTTTTTCCCACTTTTTTATCCCATTATTATTTTCTTTTATTTTAATACTATTTTGACATTAAGAAACTAATAAATCAAAAGTTAAGCTCACAAAGATTACACTATAAAAGTTTCCTCTTGTGTTACTATATATTAAACTACAGCTCCATTCTACCACTGTAAATAAATTTAATTTATACACCTTCCATCTTTTATCACCAAAAGTGACACCTTTGCCAGGAAAATTGTATGGTTTTTTTTTTTTTTTGGCTGCTCATATGGATTGTTTAATAGGTACTAGCGTCTGTGTGGTATAATGTTCAATCAGATCTTTTTTCTGTACTGTGAGAGAAGTATGAAGTTCATATCTTTGTGTTATGTGGTTTGTGGACTCACCTGTGTCCGAGCTCGTGGGCAATGGTGAAGGCCAGGTTGAGGCCGTTGTCCTCGGCTACTACACACTTCCTCTTTGCACTGCACGTACCTCCTAAATAGGCAATACCTGTTGGGGGAAAAATAGTCCTGGTAGAGTATTTTGTTACATCTTAAAAGCACAGACCTCACACTTCCACAGGTTTTTATTACAATTTGTCAAACTCTACAGCCGTGATTATTTTTCTCTCACTCCCCTTTTCCAAGCCAGATGTTCCTTTTGAGCCTGCTTTTTATCCCCAGAAAGAAATGTTCTTAACACTGATCACCCAAAATAAGCTAGTGTCAAGGACACCGCTAAATTCACTAGAAAGGCTTGATGAGTGGTTTTCAGTTCACCAGTCTTAATATGCTTATGAGATTTGTAATACTGACCCCATTTATGTGCCAATTACACTGGTGTGAATCATCAGCCAGGGTAACCGCAACGAGAGGATAACCCTTTAGCATTTATTCATTTGCCTCATTTAAAGTGATGATGACTCATTGGTACTGTTGTTGAAATGATTAAAGGGTTATATTATCATTAGTGGATTTGGAACTAAACTTTAACCTGTCCTTTACTCGCAGTGAAGCTTAACTAAAAGTAAAGTTGAACAACTATTGATCTACAGTATACAGGAGATGGCTGTATCAATAGTCTGTAGGATCTTGGATTGGTTACCATGGCCCAGTGGATTGGCCTCGGTGACACCCTGATCTAAGCCCACTTTATTATGTGAAGGCCACAGTGGTCACTGAAAAGACACAGCACTTAGATCATTTAAAGGAGCACTTTCGAAGTGCAATTACGTGCATAACACCAGATGTGTTAATGCAAGTTCATCATTTGTGGGAGAGATTATTCTGTGTGGGTTTACAAAGAAATGCTAGAGGAGGAGGTTTTGTAAACAAACTTACATTTTGCTAAAAAAAAAAAAAAAAAAAAAGTTCATTTCCAGGGTTGGAAAATAGCACACAAATGTGATTTTGTGCAGTCGAATCTGTGGTATCAGACCAGACAGGCTAGCTTTTGGTCCACACAGCTATAGATGAGCCTTGGGTGTCCTTAATCCTGTCACCAGTTAACTGGTATATAATTGATAATCAGTGTTATTCAGTTCACTTAATGGGCATGTTGGCGTTGGTACTGATTGGTGTACATGGCTTACTACATAAAGCATCCCAAACCAGGCACTCTCAAGAGAAGTGTTTGTTTATTCCACTCTTGCCAGAAGGGAAAGCCACATTTAGGCTACGGTCATTAGATAAATTAGGCTTAACAAATTATAGATTTGTTAATTAACCTTTCCTGCATTGCCATTAGAACCCTGATAGACGTGTTGTGAATTCAGGACCCTCCTCCATTCTTGGTTGAGCTGAATTAACAAACACACCCTCATAGATACTGAGGTGAAAATGATGTTCTGATGTCAACTTCTGTCGTTGAATAAAAATAATAAAGCCCTGATATAAAGTAGGAAGTTTTCCTTAGAGGAATTTTAACACAAAACCTTTATCTTGCACACATATTTTATGTGAATACAAGACTTGTGATACCTAAAATCCATATTTATCCATATAAAATCACTTAAAGAGACTGATTTAAATAAAAATTTTGACACTTTGAATTATTATACAAATCACTTCTTAATTTATGAAGCTTTTCATGTGAAGAAACATTCTTTAAGGCATTCTGTGCTCCGAGAAACCTATAGTAGCATACCTCAAAGTACAGACATGTTGCTGCATCTCCCACCATGAACCTGCACAATCGCTTTCTTACTAACGCTGTCCTAAACATGATTTAATGGGCAATATATCATCAGAAGTAACTGCATATGAAGAGGACTGTGGCAAAAGGGAGCAACTTGATATATGAATTATGCTGCAGTTACACATGCTGATCAATAAAAAACTTTATCATAGTATTGTGTTAAACTGTGGTATTTTTTTAAAGAAGCCATAATAACAATAGTATGCTAGTCATGTAAAATGTTCATAATGCAACAACTGGCCTAACCTTTTATTACTTGTTCCATATTATCAGCACATTATAATAGTGATGGAAATGCTACAACTAATACTTATGTCAAAGTAAAAGTTACAAGCAGATACAAAAGTAGAAAGGAGGTGGGACTCAATTTTAATAATATAATGTTAATAAAATAAAAGTTAGACATGTGTCTAATACTCTTATTTTCACCACTGTCAACGATTGGTTGGATAGGAAGATGGGAAGCCTAACCTAACATTAAAGTTGGGAGAAAATAAACTGTTTTTTTTTTTTTCTTCTCCTGTTATATTTCTGGCAGATTAAATGCTTCACAGCAAGCAGAACAACTTGCACATGTCAAAAAAGTTTCAAACTCCCATATTATCGGATCAGTGTCCATGTAAACAGTTACATTATGTTGGAATCTCTAATCGAAAGAATTTCCATCGACTAAAGAGATAGCCATATAAGTATAGCTGCTATATCAGCTCGTTTGGAACAAGATTAAAACTGAGAGATTTTCAGGCAAGGATGAGCTAAGTGGAATTTCAGCTGAAACATCAACAGATATGTTCTGGGACCATCTGAAACCCATGTTAACTTGTATAATATGTGGAGTATAAATAACATGCAACCTTTGAGACATAAATTTGAAATAAAAAAAATAAAATAAAAAAACATTCATTTAATTTATTATGGTAAAATGGATAAAGATTGGTTTATCCAATGTGCATGCACATGCAGATGCAGCAGCAATACGAGTGGCATTGTTCACATTCTCGCCTGCATATCTTAAGTACATCTGGAGGATTTAAAGTCTCATCCATTATATTTTTCTCTGTCAGGATTCCAAGTGAACTGTATAATGTTTAGCAATTTCTTGTATAGCAGTGGTGGGCCAAGTACACAAATCCTGTACTTGAGTACAAGTAACGATATCCCATGTAAAATATTACTCAAAGAAAATTAAGTCCTCAATTTGCATTGCTACTTGAGAAAAAAAGTACGAAAGTACTTAAATTTTAAATGCACTGTACTTAATGTAAATAGTAAATGTATTGCTTGTATTCTCTCACAGTAGCCCTTAAGTCATATACAGTAGAGATAGTCTCTCTCTATCTCTCTCCCTGTATCCTTCCAAATGCTCTGAAACCACCTCCACACCTGAATTCAAACACCTGCTACATGACTGAGCAACATACTGAGGGAAGGCAAACCAGACAGTTATGTAAAATAGTCAGCAGGTGTCGATATTACCGCTTCAAATGCTACACATCACGGTGGTTATGTAACACAATGCCATGTGCAAATGTAGTGCAGTAGAAAGTACAGATATTTGTTGTAGGATATACTGAAGTAAAACTATAAAGTGTACAATACTAAAACTATCCAAATAGTTTTAGTTGTATAAATAGTTGTATAAATACATAGTTTGAGACGATGCTAGTATTTTATAGTCAGTTAGGGACATGAAGCCACATGGTGATACTACAGTATATACCACTACATTTATATGGGTCTTGCGCCATGCCATCCTGTGTATGCATATGCAAAGTCATACTGTACTACATAGCGGTACTAAAGGCATTTTATTAAGATGATTATATTATGGTTATAATATAATGATGATGCTTCTCAGTAATGGGATGAATCTATTTCCAGCTAAGCAGAGTTTTGTTGAAGGAGCATTTCAGCTTTTATGGTAACGTAAATGTCTCTGCTGAGCCAGGAATAATTTAATATTAGTTTTAACTAGCGCTCAAAAAACATTCTCACTGTTTAGAGGGAATAAATTGTTGCATTTTGTTTTTAGCTATATTCCACAACATTGTACCTGCTCTTTGAGTGTACTGTAATATGACATGTAGTTGCTGCTCTCTGCTCTCACATTTAGGAATATACTTCACAATAATATATTTCACCCTTTGAGACGAATCTTTAAAATGGATAAAAAGTTTTCTTTTGCTCATCTGTATGACGCAATACACCACAACCAAAGAAGATGCTAGCTGATGCCAATAGAAATCTATTCCCAGCTCAGCAGAGACTTTTGTTGAAGGAGCATTTCATCTGGTATTGTAACAGAGCCTCTTCAAAGGGACTCATTAGTTTAATGCAGCATCAGTCATTGAGTTGGCCAACAAAGTGACATTTGAAGGCTGTCGCATCTCTACATATCTGCATTTAGGCACCTGGTTTGTGTCTTTCACTGGCCCTGTCCTAGAATGCCTCACTTGGCCTGGGACCATCATATATTTAATCAGTGACATTAAAATAAAATGAAACCCAGATGGTTTTATAGAAAGAAGCAATAGTTTCAACATTTTCATTTGGGATAACCGTGTATGCATATCATTTTTCGGCTCCGTGTGAGTGAGTGACATAAGCCAGTTTGGACCTGATAGATCATGTACTGTATGATGGATAGGACTTTCTACTAAGAAAAATGAACGTTGTTCAGAGTTTGCAACATTATTAAGATCAGAGCTCTATTGTGTGCATAGGCCAGTTCCCATTTTTTGATTTTTCACATAGCAGGTACTATTTTCATATCTTTGTGGTATTATTTAATAATATCCATCCACCTGAGATTGGATTAAGCACTCAAAAGTATGGGCTAATTTTATTTAATAGGGAATCATCACCATATGTTATAAATGAACACAGTGGGAATAAATCACATAGTCATAAATAAAAATAAAAAACACAATGTCATAAATTATATAAAAAACGACCGGTTGAGTGACACACACTGATGATGTGGATAGATGCAGTGTCCAAATTAATGTGCTTACAACACTCTCTCTCTCACACACACACACATACACACAAACACACACACACACACACTCAGGGATTGCTGTTTAAAGATGTTGCACTACTTAAAATTAACACCATGGCAGTAATTAAAAAGCCAAACAATGAAATCTGGGACTTTTTTTTACACAATATGATTGTATTGTTACTACAGTAGCTAAACTGAAAAAAGAACTTTGTAAATACAAGCAATTAAATCAGTAAAAGGTTACTGTTACGACAAGCCTCCAAACTGTAAACACACAGGTATAAAGCTTACTTCCTAAGTGGAACACTAAAAAGTTATATAGAATAACTGGTTATTGGTGCATACCTGAAATGTTATGGAATATGTCTATTAAGATCTAAAGTCAGTGGGGAAATTAAGAATAAGGTAATGCTTGGCAGGCAGATTCATATTAATTGGATTAAAATATTATTTAGACTATTGGATAAACACCAAACACCTGATGTGCAAAAAAAATCTATTTATTTTTTAATCTGATGTGTAAAAAAAAAGCTAACAAGGTTACATTACCATATTTCTTTGACATTAACATTTAGCAAACGCTCTTATCCAGAGCGACTTACATTTTTTATCTCATTATACATCTGAGCAATTGAGGGTCAAGGGCCTTGCTCAAGGGCCCAACAGGGACAACTTGGATTTGAACCTGGGACCTTCCGAACCATAATCCAATGCCTTAACCACTGAGCTACCCCTGACCCCACTATTCATAAAATATTAAATATAATAAAAACATCCTTAAAAGTAGATCCTTAAAGCAGTCTCTCCCTTCATGACATGTCCTAAATTGCATTGTAGCAGACTCAGTGGTATCAAACTGAACTGCTGCCTCATGAGTCGAAATTATATATAGTGACATTATAAAACATCATAGTATGATGTAAAAATGTATATAACTAAAATTTTGTGAATTGGTCTTAATGTGTAGGTGTGAGCCTGTGAAAGTAAACATTCACAATTTTAGGATTTGTAGACATTGGATAGGGCAAAACTGTGAATTATATTGCATAAACACCAAACCCAATCCTTTAAAAAGATCAGACCCACCACATAGTTCTCTGCCCAAACCTTGTGGTAGAAGCACATGCTCCTCCTCATTACCAAGAATCCCAAGACCAGAATCGTAAATTCCTAAAAGTTTTTCCCAAATCATCCTGTGGAAATGGACTTGGAATGACACATGGCCAGAAAACTTTCTTGTCCAAAAGCAGCTTATAAATATATTCATACTATTCTTTTGTCAAGTTGCAAAATTTAACAATTTGCACAAATTTCTTTCTACTCAAATTCAAGTTTGAAACTTAATTACTCGACAATTTCTGCGACAGATGGTGATATTGCCGAAGCGTTCAACAAGTTTGAAAAGGAAGTTTAAAACTTGATTTTGAGTAAAAAGAAATATTGCATATTTGAGATTAATCAAAGGTTCACCTATTTGGTTAAAATAACTTATTATTAAGTTATTATTCTATTCTGTTACGTTATGTTATGTATAATAAGAAACCTTTTCCTAGCTAGCTAAATAGCTAAGCTCAGCTAAAACCAGGTTCAACAACGTTTATTACCCAGGTCTTGCCTCTTTATTTAAAGGTTAATTTTGAAACTTGATTAGAAGACTCAACCAATGATAAACTATGATTTTATTTTTCCACAATAATCCTCACTCTGTGCTCACAGATTCAGTTGCTTGCAAAGTTGCACTCTTAAACAGACTGTATGTGAAACTTTTTGTTATGGTCCTTGTAATTACATTTTATTTTGAAACATATTTTCCTGTAATCTAATTTATGGAATTATTGCATTAAAATATGATATTTCTTTCAAGGTAATGGAGAACAAAAAGATTGTACATATGTGTAACCTTACAGTATATGCTGTTTAGGCAAAAAAAAAGAAAAGTCACCATTTCAAAAGAGCTTATATCAAGCAATGAAAAGAATTAATGAAATTGCAGAATTTACTGAAATGTCCAACACAATAAAAACCTGGGTAAAAAGGCTAGTGCATAAACTGATGAACTGGCCATCACACATGAACTGGCCACCACAGGGTTTCATCTTAGCCCCATTAAAACTGTGAAGAAGACTTTAAGGAGATAGTTGACTCAAATGTCATTAATACACGATCTTGACCCAAACAGAAATAAATAAATGTTACATAAGGCTGGTTAAAACAATACAATTGCATATGGTTAATCAAAGCTAAAAAAAGTCCAAATAAATCAAACAAATTATGCCCAGTATATTAAAGTATGCAACTCAGCCAGGCTGAATTTTGGTGTGCAATGTTTTTCAATATGATACTTTTGTCTCATTTTTCTCTAAAGGTGCCAATAATTCTGTAAGTCAAAAAGCCACCCACAACCACCCACAAACAGCAGGTTGATTGGAAAACAGATGTCCTACATTCTTTCATAAAATCCACACTACTACTAATACCCACATAGTTGTTTAAGGGCTGCAATTATTTCCACCCTGTCTATCCTTCCTGGACTAGACCAAAGCAGCACACTGACTGTTCATAAGTGTGTGTGTTTTGTTTTGTTGCTTATTGTGCATTGGTGTAGAAGTCACTTTGTCTCTCTCTATGGCTGCTAGAAGATAAGAGTCAGTAATCAACCATAACATAAGATGTAAAAAATACCATAATGGAATAAACTGACCACCTGACAGATGGACTTCATACACACACACACACACACACACACACACAGACACACACACACAAAACCTAACACAGGATGCAAAGCTTGTAAAAGTACAAGCCAGGTATAAAATTAGCCGGTCTTAACGCCACACCCTGAGGCCATAGTTTGATTCTGTTGTATCTTTTATTATGTCTTAAAACACACTATGAGCCAAATCCCATCCATTCAATCATGAAAAGACCTTACACTGTGTTCAACTCCATTGGCCTAATTAATGCAGATTTCTGCCTGAGAGTTCCCTTCCTGATGACAATCACAGCCTTGTACAGCAGCACTACAATTCAAAGCTGAAAGACCACACACAGAGCGTATGACAAGTGGCTTGTGGGAATTATTATCCTCCAAAAATACCCTGATTCAAGCCTGTTGTCCCAAGTACCTACCTTTCCCTTGAACTTTTTTAGAAGCAAGCTAATACAGTCAAGCCCGAAATTATTCATACACCTGGCAAATTCTGACTTAAAGCTACTTTTATTCATCAGCAAGTTTTTTTCTTGATTAGAAATAAGATAATAAGACAAGGTACAAGAGGCATCATTGTGACAAAAATTATTACTCATCCTTTATTTACAGTTGGACAAAAAGTGGCGTGTCCAAAATTATTTATACTCTTCTCAATAATCAATAGAAAAGCCTTTTTATGGCCATTACATCAATCAAACGCTTCCTATAATTGCTGACCAGCTTTTTGCATGTCTCCACTGGTATTTTGTCCCATTCATCTTTAGCGATGAACTCCAACTCTTTCAGGTTGGAGGGTCTCCTTGCCATCACCCTGATCTTTAGCTCCCTCCACAGATTCTCAATTGGATTTAAGTCAGGACTTTGGCTGGGCCACTGCAAAACATAAATTTTTTTGGCTGCTAACCATTTCTTCACCGCTTTTGCTATGTGTTTTGAGTTGTTGTCGTGCTGAAATGTCCACTGGTGCACAAGGCCAAAATCCTCTGCAGACTGCCTGATGTTGTTGTTGAGAATTTTTATGTATTGCTTCCTTTTCATGGTGCCATAATTAGGTTCCCTGGTCCACCGCCTGAAAAACACCCCCAAAACATTAGATTCCCACCACCATGTTTGACAGTGGGGGTGGTGTTCTTAGGATTGAAGGCGTCTCATTTTTTATCTCAAATGAAGGCTACATCATTGTGGCCAAACAATTTTTGTTTCATCTAACCATAAAACAGAAGACCAGAAGACTTCTTCATGGTCCAGATGAGCATTTGCAAAGGCGAGGCGGGCTTCTGTGTGCCTTATCTGGAGAAGTGGTGTCCTCGTTGGTTTGCACCCGTGGAACCCAGCGGTGTGCAGTGTCCGTCTGCCTTGAGATGTTGCCACCAGCCATTCAGATTGATCAGGATGGCCTCGGTGGTGATTCTTGGATTCTTTTTTACCTCTCTCACTATCCATCGGCCAGCACAGGTGTCACTTTTGGATTTTCACAGTGGCAACGTCTTGTATTTTTTTTATAATACTTTGCACTGTAGCCACTGGAACTTCAAAACATTTAGATATGGTCTTATAAGCCGTTTCCTGTGAGCAGCCACAATGCAGTGAGCTCCTTTGTCTTAGCCATGACTGTACACAAACCAACAGCAGAGAGCTTCTGTTTTTCACCTGTTGAGTTGATTAAAACAGCGGTTCCCAATGAATCAGGGTAATTAGGATGCTTTAGAACAGCTTGGGCTATTTGGAGTGGTATAGAACCCATTTTTATAGAATATATGTATAGAATTTGTTTGTTTTTTCTTTACTTGAATGCCCCTTGTGTTCCCCTAATATTTTAAAGAAGGGTAATATGAATTTTCACAGCAGCATGGTTTTTGAATGTAGCACTTTTCTACTTCATTACCCATGAATTCCAGTCAACCTCATGCTCTGTCATGTGACTGATCACCAGACTCACAGTCAACACAAGCTCAACACAAGACTCAATCAGACACAAACTCAACACAAGCCACTAGATCATGTATGCGGAAGATATTCTCAAATAAAAACGTTTCTTGTGATTCAAGAAGAGCACTCACCTGGTCATGGCTCAAGAGGATAACAATTACATTCTCACTTCACCTTAAACTGTATTCATGCACTTAACCAATAAACTACCTCACCATATGTTAGTACATTAAAAGCTATCACTTTTTAGCCTAGACATTGAGGTTTTGCAGGCAAAGAAAGCACGAGACAGAGCAGCACACTGGAAATGTTATTTGCCTGTAAATTATCTAATGAATTTAGGAATTTTCCATGCCTGACTTCCACAATCATACAATTTAAAAGCACATCTTAACATTCATCTACATACAGTATATTACGCACTCTAAACCGGGTGCTACGATTACAGTACATGCAAAACACATGTGTCTAGAGTTTTTTTTTTTAATGCTATACATGTCATAAGAATGTAGTCCTGCTCCGTCCTGTGATTAGAATCTGCTGGTGAGAAGTCGATGGATCAAGACTTGCCTGGGTTATTTTAACCAAATTACTTTGGATCATATGAAAGCTGACTTTCACAGACATGCATACACTCATGTTTAAGGTCTGACTCTACTCACGATGTGATTTGTAATATTCCAGGCGCCTATGCTGTTATAACGTGTACCAGAAAATATATCACGCTGCCATATCTCATACATGAATAGCTTTGGGTCAAGAGCAAGAACCAAGAAATACCATTCCCACAACCACACAGCCATGAACAATGACGAATTCCAAAGTCTGTGTTATAAACGGCCAATAAATCTGAATAATCTCGAATCTTTCTATTTTTTGACACACAAATCATAATAAACCAGGGTGAACTGATGCATACTTCCTCACGCCATGATATTCCCTATAGCTACATTACTCAGTACATTGAAAAGCAAAGCGTAAGCCTCTCCCTCGTACATACACATAGTCACATAGTCACACAGACACACACCCCAGTAGTTGGCACTTGCAAGCTGTGAGGTAATGTACGTCTGTGTTGTTTGTGGCAGAGCACAGGATTTGGTAAGCCCAAAACTTTTTGAAGCCTAAAGTTGGGAACAATGAAGTAAATCCACTGGAGTGTGTGATCACATGCTCTGTCCTACTCAGCACTTCTAGTGCAGATCAGAATCTGCACATCTAGCTGACCAGTGTTTCTCACATTGTGATCCCCCCCGCCAATATTTGTTAATGAATTTCTAGTGTTATATTCAACTTCTGGCATTTAAATGTGCTAGCTCAGCAGATCTGGTGAGAAGACTTGAGGAGTGTCCTATACCCCCACCTCCTCACACGTACTGTCACACAAACACAAACACACACACACAGTGGGGAAGAATGAGTCAGCTGGGCCACTACCAAGCACCAACTCCAAATGCAGTTGTGTAAGAAATTTGAATGATTTATTAATCTCCTAAATGTGTGACCAACCAAAAAAAAATTGTTCAGTATATACTGTATAATACATATAATACATATAATACATTATGTGCAAGGGTGGCATGGTGTTGTGTCATTTAACCCCCAAAATCGTCAGTGTCTCTGCTTTGATCTTTGATCTTGGTTTACACACGCTCTACCGCTGTCCATGTGGTTTTCCTCCAGTTAAAAAAGTTCAAAAGTGACTAAGAAAAATTGCCCTTAGGAGTGAATGAGTGTGAATGCCTGTGTGCATGGTGCCCTGTAGTTGGCATCCCACCCAAACTGTATTCCAGTCTCACACCCGGTGTTCCTGGGATTGGCTCAGTACCCACAACAACGCTGTCTAGGATAAAGTGCTTACTGAACATGGCTGTGTAAATGAACAAATTAATACCATATGCAATATACCATATAGCGGCAGTATATAATCATAGTATCATGTAGAATTTTGTATTGCCTGAGTTGCCTTAAGCAATGAATAAACCACAACATGATATGGTGTTATAGGAAAATGATCAGTGAGGTCATGGAGTGGTGCATGTACAGTGATTCGATACATTCAGGTTGTTAGCTGACTTCCTTTTAGTTGTTAGTCTAGACTTGACCAAGTGAGGCAATCCTAAATAATAACACTGCCCCTAGAGGCCTGTACAGAGCCCACTATGCACTACACATCATGTTTTTTAACCATTTAGGATAGTTCCCATTAACATTTACTGTATTTTTTGGCAGCTGTAAACATTTTTACTTTAACTATCCTCCAAAAAGTGAATTAAGGAGTTCCCAGTGATTGAAAACCATCTGACCATTACAAAGCTCTAACACTGACGACTCCTTCTAAACTTAATCCCTGTTCAACATCCGTGAATAAGTTTTCACTACAGAAGCAATAATGTGTTAGAACGAGAAGATTAGTATCAACCAATGATTTGAAATACAGCCTGATCTACAGTACTGCCAGTGATGCTGTCGCAGCCATAAATCAACACCATCTGATCAGATTTAGAATTAAGCAGCGGAATAATATAAATTACATATTATCTATCTCATCCCAAGTATTCAAATGTGCGTTGTGTTGTTTCATTGTGTTGTTTCCCTCTCTAACCTCTCTCGCTCTGACGAAGTAAAAATGTTGTCCAGCTGCATTCATGAGAGGTAACTAATGAATAACACTGCACAGAGCAATCCTTTGCTCTGCCATGTTCCTTTCATGCCTGGGCACATTAAAAATGCAGGGCATTGACTTGTGTCACGATTTTCATTTTTATAAATACGCTGAATCTCATGAGGGAAAGAAAGAAAGAAAGTTTTCCTAAAAATCAAACTAGGTCACAATTGCATAGAAGACAAGAAAGCCTCAGGAAGTCTTTCGGGTGAGACATTGTTGGAGGGGGTTTTAGGCAGACGAGCCCCTGAATGAGCTCACAAAAAGCTGCAGCTCTGCTGCAAGTGGACCATTTCTTTCCCATGTTCCATGACCTCACAGATGTACGTGTGTGTGTGCGTACTTGATTGAGAAACAGTGCAGAACGAGGCCAGTGTGTCCTACTGAGAAAAAAAACCTTCTTCTTAAACTTGGAAATTAGAGACCTAAGCTATGTAAAAAGAAAGCCTTTATATTTTGATGTCTACCCCAATCAGCTATAACATTAAAACCATTTACATTGAAAAGACTTTGGTTTTGGGTTCCCTTTGTGCCACCAGGATGGCGCTGACCCCTCAAGAGGTGGCTCCACAAGGCCCTATAAGGGTGTGCTGAAGTGTCTGGAGCCTGGATGTTGGCAACGGATCTTTTGGCTGCTGTACTGTAGATCATAGGGTCAGGCTTCTGTGGATCAGCTTTATTTGTCTGACTCGTCCCATGGGTGCTCAGTTGAATTGGGATCTGGGGTATCTGGCTTTATGCCTGCTGAACCCTATGCAGGGTGGACTATGGCGCACTGGGTTTTCTGGTGCCTTTCTATTATAGCCAGTGTAATTTTTTGGTGTTGGTTTCTGCTACATTGTCTTTCTGTGGGATCAGACAGAATGGGCTGGCTGTTCGTGCCTGTGGGCATGGGTGAGCCTAGGGTGGTATATAATTGATATTCAACATTATTGTGTTAATGTTATTTCTGATTGGTTAGATCTGAAACGCTGGTCTCCCAGGAACTCCTTTAATGCCCCAAATATGTGTAAATGGCTTGGAGCAAAGTCAGGACTGTACAATAACTCCCAGCCGAGACCCTGTAATGTCCAAGTGTTGTTGGTGAATGATTGTGTGTACAGTTCCCACAGACAAATGCACTGCAAAGACTGGAAATGGCTCTGAGCCACCTTGGCCGGGATTGTCTTTCAGTAACATACAACCTTCTTTAAAAGCGTTTTCGCCATTCAAGTGTTTTACTGTGCTTTAAAAGCCTCTGAATTTCAGAGACTTTTTACACAAGAAATTTCAGTCCTGGTTTGACTTGAACACCACTTTTATATCTCCTTGCACTCATACAGACTGTGATTATAATTATGCTCAAAAATAAAGAACATGCTGTTTCTATACACTTGTGGTCTGACTCAATACATGTCATGTTATTGCAATTAGTACCACAAAACACCACTCATCTATCTATCTATCTATCTATCTATCTATCTATCTATCTATCTATCTATCTATCTATCTATCTATCTACTCCAAACTATTCCTAATGTAAAGCTTAACATTAATTTAAATGTTATATTAGCAACTCATTTATAGTACAGCTTTAGATTAGCCATGAACTGAGGCCATGCGATGCGACAGCTTCTGCTGCACGATGTGTGTAAAGTGATATATTGAATGAAATCACGCGTTATGTTGATCTGAACAGCTGGGGGCTTAAAGGTATGACATAAATAAAAGCTAATGGGCTCCGTAAAAAGAAAAATAATGTTATTAACTGGTAACAGATTTCAAATTAACATTAAGTTCCAGAACAGTTAAGGATGAATTAGGTTACATTTCTCTTCCAAGCTAAATATCATTCATTTCCTCTTTTTTGTTTTGTTTTCATTCCATGAATCAGTCTGCAGACCTGTATTCAGGAACACGTGTATTGAATATCCTTTTGCTTGCATGTGTAGGTGAGTGGCACTAAACATTATTCGAACAATACTATTGAAAATTTGGAGGGAGCATCCGCTGTGTTCTGGCTGTAGACACAAGCCGGCAAGCTAAGTGCCATAGATAAACATAGCCATGCCATTATTCTGTGAGAGTGACATTGCATTAATCCAACAGTTCTTTTAAAGAAGAAATGTATTTTTCATTTTGGACATTCACTCACTCACTTACAGTATCATCTATACCGCTTTATCCTGTACTCAGGGTCACGGGGGGTCTGGAGCAATATCCCATGAGACTTAGGGCACGAGGCGGGGGGACACCCTGGACAAGGTGCTAATCTGTTGCATGGCACGCACACACTCACACACTCATTCACACACTATGGGCAATTTGGGAACGCCAAATAACCTAACCTATTTAGCAGGGGAACCACATAGGTAGCAATAACATCCTCATAACTAGAAAATGTTTTTTTTTTTCTATCGTGCAATTTCCTCCATGGTGCTCAGGACACCCGGCCAAATGTTTTGATGGGGTGAAGGCAAAAATCAGGGTGATACAGCTGCCCGGTTCTGAATTAAAAAAAAAAAAAAAAGTAATTCTGGGAAAAAACTGTCAGTGAAGACGACGGATCAGACTGTGAAACACCGGTATGACTGACTTTCAAAAATACAATAATAATAGGGCAACCTTAGTAAAAACCTTAAAAAACAGCTACACATTATATGTATTAGTTCCAACAAAGGAAGTGTGGTCTCTGTGATTATGAAGGTGTGGCATCCTGCTCCTCAAAAAATATTTTTAATGGCAATCTAACAGTGTGCACATTACTGAATCGCATTGTTAGAGAAAAGGGTTCTTTGGATGATTACCACTTAAATGGGTTTTACTTGGATCACTTTATTAAAAGGAACCTTGTCTCAAAGGGAAACTCACTGTTAAAGGGTTTTAACTGAAATGTATGGGCAAAGGCTAGAGGCTGGATGGGGGTCTGTGAAAACGTTTTGAAAGTTAGAGTGGGAGAACTTAAATGAAATGTACAGCACCCTGACCTCAAATCCGCGGAACTTTGAAATGAACTGAAACGTTGACTGTACACCAGGCCTCCTCACCTGACACCAGTGCCTGATGTCACTAATGCTGTTTTATGTGGAGAAGGGATCCCCAAAGCCAACCTTTGGAAAAGTGGAAAAGTTTCCCAGGAGACTTGAGGTCCAAATAAGTCCAAAACTGGTTAACATCTCACCATCCCATTTTCAGACTATTACAGTCATAATCACGACTGTATAGTGAAGAGCCTGTAAGAACTTCCCCAATGTAAGAAAGAGGGATCTACGTGTAGGTACAGTAGATGGATATAACTATTTTTCTTAGGAGGATATACTGCCTGCTTTAAATTGTATCTATCAAAGGTATAAATATACACATTTTCCCCACACAATATAAATTAATAAGATACAGACCAAAATATTTTCTTGTGGCATTTTCAGTTAGCAACAGGCCTGGTTTAATGCAGCCATTCATTCTCAGGATTGAAGTACTCAGCTGGCTGACATTTAACCTGATTAGAGCAACATGTCTGCCATAATTAGAGACACTTGAAAAAGGCAAAGTGCTAGGTGCAGCTTCACAGATGGGAAGGCACAGGGTTGGTTCTACACTGGATATGTGATTGACTATGCAAATTGAGTGTTTTAGAGACTTTTGTTTCCTTTCTTTTGGCCTACTGTATTTTTAGATTACCTATATAAATAAAAGAAAGGATTTGTCTGAATATGGGTCAGAACTCGCTGTTTTAATGACATCTTTATGTTTTCCCTCGAGGTGGGCGTGGCTATACGCATCATACAAAAGAGCCAATCAATGCGATAGTTCACTGTACATACAGTATACAGAATATGTGGAAGACACAGAATTGATGGACTGAGCGCTGTTTTAAAGGACAGATGCATCCACATTAGAGTCAGATAAAAGTCACTTGCAATTATGAATGTGAACTGACACAACATGCAGATCTGATTTGACCAAAAAATCTGAACCAAACGATGTGGCTTGTAATGTGAACACCCCATTGCAGAACCAAAATCAGTTCTGGTGAAACAGAGGACACGTAATTAGATTAATGCTTTTCATCTGTGTGCAATTAATGTGTCACATAATCTCAGTATAAATATATCTGTCCTAGGAAAGCATAACTAAACAAATAGCACAATGAAGACCAAAGAGCTACAAGAACAAGTTCTGGACAAGTTCTGGAAGTGTATCCATCATGCTTATTAAAAAACATCCCAAACTTTGAAGCTCCTGCGGCACACCATGAAATCCATTATTTGAAAAATGCCTAGAGAAAGACGTCCATCAAAAGCCAGTCGCTGGGTACAGGGGAATTAGTCAGAGAGACAACCAAATCTTTGTTGTGGACATCCTCTGATGTCACTGCTCTGTCCCTGGACTTGGTTCAGCCTTATTTGTTAGTCACTTCAGCATCAGCCATGTGAATTCATATGAATGAAAAACTGCATGAATGTAAAAAAAACACAAACATACAGCTAGTGTCACTCTGAAAAAGCTGCCAAAATGAAGACCAAAGCGCTCCAAACAGCTTGACAGCTTGGTCGCAAGCCTGAGGTTATTATGCTGACGCCTCATACACAGTCAGCACTAAAGTTCCTACAGTCTTCACAGAATAGGAAACTTCAGGATAAACCCAGCCAGCAGGGGAGCTTATGAAAGCAGGGAGGTGCTTCACTGAAGCAAATGTCAGATTACACCATGTCCTGTGTTGCACTATATTTCCCAGGCCTGACTCTCTTCCCTATATGCTAAGTAGAAGCAAAGAACAGAGCAAAGGAAGCTGTAGCTATTACACTCAAATCCCAAATGTCACTGGCAAGACATGAAAAGGTGAATGTGATTCATTTCAAGTGCTGATCAAAGGTTGTTCGCGAAATGTTGTGTGGGCCCCCAGAGGCCTAGGTGTCTTGACTCTCCTTTCTACTGTATTTTTAACCTTTTATATTTCGTAATTCTGTTTTCTCAGATGTTTTCGTACGCTTTTCAACTTCATATTAGTATGTATGCATTACGAGAGCTCATGCAAGCTGCAGCCAGGTACATCTCTGCTTCAATGAAGCAGGATGGATGTAAAATTGACATTTGGTACACAGAGAGGCTCTTGCTCAAACCGAACATCCCTCATCTGCATTACGATATATGTTCATACTCAGACAAGGGAAAAGGAATGATTAGAATAGTTCATCCATTTTTTTTTCCGAAGAAGAATCTTTAAAGCGTGTGAGAAGAATTCAGCAGCCTGGGTGATAGCAGGGTGTTGGAGAGTTTTTACTGCCGTTATAGAAAGTAAAATTAAATAGCTTTCTTTAAGGCTCTGAGGCGACAGAGTGGAGCTAACAGACAGCAGTGTATAAAAACTGACAAAAGTTAAGCCAAAAATACACAAGACAATCGGGTTTAACGACCAGTGAAAGAACCTTTCTTCCTACTTCCCGAATCCCAGTGCCTGCTGCACTACGCTTACCGGCTGAGGTGTGATCCCGTACAAGAACATCATTTAGCAAACAGTCAAACCTGAGTAATATTTTTCAGAAAAGAGCACATCTCATAGTTTACCAAAGACTTCTTGTTCTTTGCCACACAGGTGCCCTTTATACAGTGATGTCCAAAAGTATTAAGACACCCTATGCCATGTATTGTAGTTCTTCCTGTGCACAGACCAGGTGATTTCACTAATTAGTTCAAGCCTATCCAGCTGAAGAGTTAACTGATTAACTGAAAAACAAATGAAGAACTAGCTGTAACAATGGTATACAGCTTCTGAAGTTATGGACTGGTCAACCTAAACCTAAACCCTAAACCCAATAGAAAACTGTTGGCCAATGGTGAAGTATGCAGGAGCAGTCAAACGTCTTCTGTACGTTATTTTCAATAATTTCCATGTCTGCTTGAAGAAGCAGAGTACTGCAGAAGGCTGTCCAACTATATCAGGTAGATTTTGAAAAATAAAGGACATCATATTAAACATTGACTCTTGCATTGAAATTTTTCATAAATATGCAAATTATTCTCATCATCTTCATTTTCATTATTTCAAATATTTGAGACTGGCATAAAACATTTTTATTGTCTTTTGTCTGAATACTTTCGACCACCATTGTATGTGACGTCTTATTAATATCTATTTGCCTAGTCCTTATTAAGGTATTTATCTAGCTAACTAGCTGGCTTTGCATCATTACATTACAATATATATCAATTTATATCCGGGTCCATTTTCTAGGTAACAAAACTGGACAAGACACTGAAGCAAAGTATATATTTTAAGACTGTATTATTGGTCCAAACACAGTATTGGTGCTGATTTAATTTATTTGTAATGTTATATTGTACATATAGTACAAAATATTTGTGTGTGCCAAAGAAGCTACTTCTGTATTTTATGCAACATGGAATTGACCAATCTTGCTTTCCTAAAAATTTCAAGTTGCTAACTCCGTTTTGGAGAGAGGATTTTATATGTGCCCTAAAATGGCCATTTTCAGCAGTAAAAAGTGTTGCTTATATTAAGGCATTCCTCAAATTATGGCATTTCCCGAAAATAATCTGTAGTGTCTGAAACAATGGTAAATTAATGTTGCAATATCTTAACTATTTTGTATTTTAGAAAAATACACATTTGCATGTACAGTGGAACCTCGGATTGCGAGTAACGTGGTTTACGAGTGTTCCGCAAACCGAGCAAAGAATTTTAATACATTTTTGATTGGAAACGAGCAAGTATTATTTTACGAGTGCCGATTATCATGTATCACGCATGCGACTCTTATTTTGACACTGAGCGGCAAGTGATAACAACTGAGCCAATGATTTTTCTCTCTCTTGCTTTGCGGAATTGTGGGTAATCGTCTCCCCTGCTCCCCTGGGTCTTAGTGCTCGTCTCTTACTGGTATAATCAACGTCTCATATGTGTGCATGCACGTAATTTGACACCGACACACACATACACTCTTTCGGCTTCACACACGCAGACACACTTTCTTTACACAGAAAACTCAGCTCTATCGCGATTCTTTTCAAAGGTAAGGTGCTGGTTCATTTTTTTTTTATTTAAATTTTTTTTACTTTACAGCAGTGATTCCGTTAATATGCGCTCACGCGAGTGTCATTAGACAGATACATTTTTTCCCGTTAAAACAGTGTTTCCGTTGTGTGTGTGTTTGTTGTGAAACTTAAAAAGCGTGGTGGGGGAGGGAGGAGGAGTTTTACTGTGTAAGACAAACACACAAATACAGGCGCCTGCGTGCACAAACACAAACTTTTTTTAAAGATAAAGTGCAGGTTAATTTGTTTTATTTTTACTTTATATATTGTATCAATTATTTTTATGTATTTATTTTTTTGGTCTGTGGAACGAGTAATTTTAGTTTTCATTATTTCTTATGGGAAAATTAGATTTGGTTTACGAGTGTTTTGTAATACGAGCCCGCTTCCGGAACGAATTATGCTCGTAATCCAAGGTTCCACCGTATATGTCTTTTTCATGTGAAATCTAAATTGGCCAAGTTTCATCTGAATGACAATTAACACTACATACAGTAATTGGACACTACATAAAAGGGCATGAAATTGTATTTAGCAAATGTGTTTTGTTTTTTTTTACCTGATAAAAATATGCATGAATATTTACAAAAACAAAGCATGGATCCGGAGATAAGAAGCATTAAGTATTATGAAAAATGGTGTTATATGATCCTATCCAAAAATTTACTTTTTCTACTAGGTGAGACACTTTTAGCACCAATACCATGTTTTGGCCATACAGTATAGTGATGGTACAGTCCATCTAAATGAAAAACAACCCCCAAAAACAGATTTTATTCGGAAAAACTAAGAACCTTACAGCTATTTTGCATTCACTGAGGCACTCTGGAAATCATTTTAACAGAAGAAGAAATTATATAATTCCCTTGCGCCCTCACAAAATTAATCGCTTTCTTAAATTGTTATACAGGCCATACTTGAACAAATCTGATTTGACCATCAATTTGTGACAAAAAGTACACAGCTACTGTATATAAATGATTTTAAAGACCCAAACAGCTGTCTACATGTACATCTAGTACAGACTAGCACCCTCAGGGGTGAGCTTATCTTGCCCTATTTAAACCCCATCTCCTTGTAGATAGCTTTGATCTTCAAAAACTAAACGACGAGACTCTGGAAAACCTTTCCTGTTAGTGTGAGAAGGGGAATTCCTCTGTCGGTAATTACAGCGGTGAGATCTGCCTGATTAAAGGGTTACCTCAGATTTTCTGTTAAAGAAGCCCCGCAAGTGACGTTCAATAAAGCTTTTCGTTTGATATATAAATGCTTTTTGTCATCTAGGTACATGTTCACTGTGGTGACTAGGTGAATGTGTTGACATAATATATAAATATTAGGTTGTGCCACTAAAAAAAGTATATCTTAGCAAATGAAATATTTAGAATATACTGTAGTTACATGTATCTACACTTTCTTAAAATTAGATTATAACAAACCAGATATAATATTATAAAGCTTATTAATAATCAAATCAAGCAAACATTTCTTGTTATATTGCCAGATATATATTTTACTCATAATTTTAGTATCTTTTGATTGGAAACAACATTATAATCCTAATGAGATTTTGCTTACTTAAGAAATGTATGATTTGTCCACCGGTTATCTCCTCAACTTATATATGTCTCGCTAGAACTTCTCAGACTGGTGACTTGGACTGGGCAATTATAACCCAAACAGGTACTTCATTTTGAATCAATTGAGTATAGTTTTGTCAGTTCTTTGACTAGTTATGTGATACACTGTGAAAAGCTAAAGACTATAAACTATAAAGTAAAAGTAAACTTTGCATTAGTAGAAGTCGTAGTACATTCCAAAATCACTGTTCAGTTTTTAATTTGCATTCCATACCCTCACAACTTCCTGAGGTGTATTTGTAATTAATTAAAATATATATATTTTACTATTATCTGTCACAGTGGCTTAATGGTTATCACTATTGCCTCTCAACCTCCACAGTTTGGGGTTCGAATCTTCCCACTGCTCTGTGTCCATGGAGTTTGCACGTTCTACCGTCAATTGGAACTCCAATTTCACCACCAGTCCAAAGACATTGGTGTTTCCAAATTTCCCATGGTATATGATCGAGCATGTGGCCTGTGATGAGTTGGCACCCAGTTCTCTGGGACAGAGTCCTGGAGCCACCCCCAGATGTCTGATCTAACATCAGAAAGCCAGTTAATGTGGGCAATAATGTTTAAAGCAACATTTTACAATTATGTCAATTATCATATGGATACATATGGATGTACTGTGATACATTCTACAATGTTACTTCTCTATAGCATATTACTGTAAATCAACTTTCCCCAAATAATTATTAGATTGTTTTGCCTTTTTGAGGAGTTAATAAGATGGACACACTTTTGCTATTTTAAGTCATGCAATGAGCTTTAGTAAAATAGTCTACAGTATAGAGGTTAATTGTTTTGCCACCCCGTATTGTGCCTGTTACTTAAGAGCCATGTATAGGCTGTTTTGTCTAGTATATACAGTAGAGGTTATGTCAGAAAATATCAGAGAAATCACTATAAAATTGAAATTTCATCCATGTGTAAAGGGAAGATTTTTTTTTTCACTGTAATGCATTGTAAAATCATTCGTTGGTTTGTTGTTTTACAGTGTGTTCAATTCTCCATTTCAAGGACTGCAAGGAAATCACTGATTATTGATTAAATCTTATTATCTATAGTGCAAAATTCATACTCTATTTTATTAGGTTTCAAATAATCTGTCTGATTAATCTGTCTGATTTTAGGAATAATCTATTTTAAGAAAATTAACTTACATAATGTTACACAACACTAAATGTGAAAGCTCATTGCAGAGGTTTTAGCATTCGTTCATGAAGCAGAGCTGAATATTTTAACGATGTATTAAAAGTATTAAGCAAGCAACAAGAAAATGCATATATTATGTCAAAAGATAGAAGAACCATTATGCACCATGCAAAGGCAGGTCATGGAAAATATTGCATGCAGAGAGTTTTGGATTTCTTAAAAAAAGATATAGTTGTTTGTTTCTTACGGAACAGTAACATTAACCAATTTACCACTCAAAATTCAAAAGATTTCACAGTCAAACTCAATCAGTCCACTACTAAAGAATGGCCTGCTGCATAAAATGTGAGTCATGTGTTTTCTAAGAGAACACTTCCATCACCTGATATCTATGAGCTCATTGCTTTGGTCCTGTTCCATGATGGGGCCTTAGTGAATTTTTAGCTCTTTACCTCGATTGTTGTCATTCAAATGGAGTCTTGCCAGACATGGGCCAAGCTGTTATTCTAAACTCTATGTAGACTGCCATATAGAGTAAAACAGCTGGCAAACAGCATAATCCTGATCATCCAAAATATATATGTCTTAAGCAGAAACAAAGGTAGTGGGAATATGAAGTGGAAATGGCTGGATTTGTTTAACGTGTCCTGACAGGGTAATGTTAGCTGTCTCATACTATAGAAGGTCGGCTGCGTCTCTGTCTGTCATTCCTCCCTTTAGGGAAAATTGGCCACCCAGAAGCAGAGACGTCCATGCAGACAAGCTATTTCAAGAGTGCTGTGTTTTTGTGTCTGCATAATAGCACCACTGTGACTGAACCGGTTCCATCATGCCATGTCAATTATGTTCGAGTCGAGGTCTCGGGTTCCGCCAATGCTTTCCTTCAGCTGGTTTAAGCCCTTGTGCTTGCACTGTACAAACTAAGACACACTCTGCCTGCGCCCTATTCTTATTCACACACTTCTAGAAGGGTACACCCCAAACAAATACCCCGCAGATTTTTACACAGGTGATTGGAAATTCCAGATTCCAACTGATGCCCTCTTTTTTGAACACATCTCTTAATCCGCTGGGAACGGCTCTGGGAAAAGTGGCAGCAAATGTGCAACTGCTCATTTTCAATATGTTTCAAAGACAAACACATTTCAGAGTGCTGCTATTTTGCTCTGTGAACAGACTGGGTGGACTGGAGAACTTTGAGACATCTGTCTCTCTGTGCAGTAAGGGAAAACTATTCATCGTTTCCAAATGCTCCCCACAGAGGGGTCGTGAATGAAGCAGCTGCCACCAACCAGGAATAGTGTGGGCTTTGTTTTATGAAGGAAGTCTGACGGCATTGTTGTTCAAAGTACACCGATCAGCTACAACACTATCACCACCGCCCGGTGAATTGAATAACACTGATTATCAATTATACGGTGATAGGATCATGGGCTCCCAAGGCTCATTTATGCCTGTAGGGACCAAAGAGCAGCCTGTCAAGTCCAATCCCACACAAAAGCCAGTGTAGAACAAATCGTTGAAAAAATATGGAAGTTGAAAAAATGCTTGCTGTGAAATTTCCCAAATCTCTATCCAATCAAGCACCCAGGAGATGTGCAGAGCAAAAAAAACTGATCCGTGGAGGCCTCGCCCAGCAAGCCACGGCACCCAAAGGATCCACCGCTAATGTCCTGGTGCCAGAGATCTTGTGGAGCCATGCCCAGAGGGGTCAGAGATGCTCTGGTGGCACAAGGGGATCCAAAATAATATTGGACTTAACGTTTTAATTAGTATATATACAGTCTTTATGGTTTTGAGACAAAAGGCTTGAAAGTTAAGAAAAAAAGTTCATACATCCCATTGTACAGAATGGCATACAGTATGAAGGAACCGGATTCATAAAACGTTCATCAACATAAGGAGCGATTTGAGAATGAATGATGAATTGGCTTTAGCACACTCTAGTTCCTTATTTGCAAGTCATTTGCATACTCTCTACTCAATTAATCCGAATATACATCTGGGAAAGATTTAAGGAAAGAAGTACAGTGAAGGGAGGGAAGATGTGTTAGAAACACTTCACCACAAATAAAGGCAGCTACTGTATAAAACAGTGTATTTATTTATTTATTTATTTATTTAGATTTTTTTCTAAAGATGATTAGCCATTAGGTACAAGTAGGCATGTTAAGCTTATAGCTTGAATAGATTTAATCTTCATTCATCAATATAGAAAAACATGTTTTACATCCTGAAGAAATAAATGACCCCACCAAAGCTTTTCAAATATAATATATCTGTAAATTTCTCTTGTTCAGTATTTTTTGTGTGGCTTCCTGGTATGGATGTAGTTACTAGCATCAACAGTTTATTTCTTTGAGGTTCAGTGGTAAGTCAGGCCATCAGTATGGTATTAATATGGTCTTAAAATCGTTTTTTTGCAACACCGTATTATGGGCATTAATTCAAAGTTAACGCATCATCATGTAGTCACTGCTGTTCCGAAGGATTAAACATTAGGTTGATGACATATTGCATTTCATCCACCTAATGTTTAAAAAAAAAAACTAATACCAACATTGTCCCAACTCCTGTAATGTCGCCAAATGAATGTAACCACAACATTTTCTTAACCAAAAATTCCTGCTGGGGAATAGCTTAGACTAATCTGATCATAAATCCTGATACTTTATGGTGATGAAACCAGAAAGTACAGATTGTTAAAAAGTGCAACTGGAGCACCTGTCAGAAGCCAGGCAGAGAGGGTACAAGAAATACATGGTAATGGAATTCACAATGCAATGTACATGGTTAGCCTACAAATGGAATTTATTAGAATCTCTAAAATATCTGTGGCATCTAATGTCCCATTCATGCGAGTTTAAAATGAAGTTGTGAGCAGTGGCGGCCCGCCCCCTTTAAGTTAGGCAGAGAAGAATGCTACTTTAACATGTAATTACTTAACATAGTAATTATTAAGTTTAATAATGAAATAACGTCATTTAGTCACAATATTTCGCTGTATTTCTTAATATAATTTATTTGCAATTTTAAAAAATCTAATCTTTATTACATTCATTTGTGTTCTTGTACGCGGGGCGTCGGACGAACGAGTGTCTATGTAGGCACGTAAACTTTTGAAAAGCATGTGATTTGAGGCTGAGCTCTGATTGGATCTTTTCAAATCATCCAGGGTCGCAGCACTGTGCGCCCCGAACCCCCCCACTTTTGTTCTTAGCGAATCAATATTGTTTTTAAATATTTGCGCTCATGTGATTGGACCATTCTCAACAAGTCTTCCAGCACTTCTTATGGCAAGCGGAGCTGCTGACTGGATGCGATGTGAGTCAGGCCTTTATTTTATACTAGTAGTAATGATGCAAAAAATGTTGCACCAGCCGCCCCTGGTTGTGAAACTGATTTTCTGGAGATGGCTGACTTGTCTGCGTAACACAATGTACACTATAAAAGCTCTAAGAGGTCTTCTTGAGTAAAAAGTTAGCAAAGATGCTTTTTTCCACTGTTCACCACACATACATAAGCAAAAGCAAAAAGCATGGTTGTCATGAAAGCTCTGCATTAATGTCTACAGAAATGGACAAATTAGTAGCCCAGACTTTACGTCTGGGATTTTTGTTGTTTTAATTCAGATTTTCCCAGCATAAAAGTAGGTTAAACAAATCAACTGATGTGATGTGTAGACTAAAGAACACATTAGCCAGCCACAACATTGATTCTCAATCAAAGGTGCAAACATGACATGCTACAGTACATATGATCATATATTTCTTTGTATTAATGCACTATGTATCTAGTTAGACATACATGTTACATGTTAGCTATCAATTTTAAGTATGGACAATGAAATGTTCAGGTAATCAAGAACACTGGACTAGGTAGCATATATGTGATTTTTCTTACTTAGGAAAAGTATGGTTTGTCCAATCGGTTTTCTATATGTCTGGCCTTGCACTTAGGAATAACAAGACAAAACTTCTTCTTAAAAGAAAGGCAAAAAATGCTCGTTGACTCCATACCAATGTTGATTTTTGGCATTTTAGAACAGAAGGAGTTTGAAATCGTAACACTGTGTCATTCAAGCTGTAAATACAAGAAGCATGTAATGCAGTTACTCACCAACAGTGTCACAGGGTTCATCCTTGTGGACACAAAAATCTGTCCTAAAAAATACAAGAAGGAGACAAAAACAGACCTTATGTTAACATATTTTTCAAGCATTTTTCTGAAGGGCAGAAATGTGTGCAGCATGACAGGGCAATGTTTGTTAACCCTGTGTTAACTAGTTAACTAAGTGTGTTTTCTTTAACTAAGGCACCCACTTGTGTGATTTATTGAACATTTCCATATCCACAGTAATATACATTGTAAACGCAAATAAGTTGGCAAAACTAAAAAATTTAAGGTAATCAGTTACATACATTTTTTTAAGTAATGATGTTTCTAATTTTAAGTAAACAGAAGTATAAATTTGTTGCAAATCAAATACATTTTTGTTGCTGTCACCACAGCAGACAATCCGGTCCACACACAAGCTTGGTACAGGTTTTACACCAGATCCCCTTCTTGACGCAACCCTCCCATTTTTTTCTGGGCTTGGGACAGACACTTCTTCCAGTTGTTGGGAATCGAACCCGGGCCTTTCGCATGGCAAACGAAGCACCTACCACTGAGCCACCAGTGCCCTATTGCCCTGATGCCGTCAGACACAAAATCACTAGTCTGAAAGATTATAAGTTGGTGAAACTTTACGGTGACATTTACTATACTTAAGTACTTACAGTTACTTAAAATATTGAATTTGTTCAGGTAACTTAAAAAGTGTCATTTCTACAAACTCATAAATACCAAAAAGTTCTGAATACTCATTAAGGTCTATTAGTTTGAACTAATTGTAATTATTTAAACTAACAGTACTCAATATGTTTAATTACTTTGAGCATTAGGGTTTACAGTGTAGTAAGAATCATTAAATCAATATGAATTTAAATTTTCTGTTTGAAGCGTCCATTTAAAACTCAACAGTGCTAACTACTATGCTACCGTGACATCATATTTCAATATTTATGTACAGAGGTTGGACAATGAAATTGAAACACTGGCCGATTTAGTGATGGAGGTTTCATGGCTAAATTTGACCAGCCTGGTGCTCTTCATTCATTGCAAATTCCACCAATAAGAGCGGAGTGTGAAGGTTTAATTAGCAGCGTAATAGCACAATATAACACTCATGACAATGCCGAACGTCGGTTTCAATGGTGCCAGCAGCAAAAATCTTGGGCTGTAGACAATGTGAAACATGTATTGTTCTCTGATGAGTCCACCTTCACTGTCTTTCCCACAACCGGGAGAGTTACGGTGTGGAGAAGCGCCAAAGAAGCGTAACCACCCAGACTGTTGCATGCCCAGAGTGAAGCATGGGGGTGGATCAGTGATGGTTTGGGCTGCAATATCATGGCATTCCCGAGGCCCAATACTTGTGCTAGATGGGCGTGTCACTGCCAAGGACTACCGAACCATTCTGGAGGACCATGTGCACCCAATGGTTCAAACATTGTATCCTGAAGACGGTGCCGTGTATCAGGGTGATAACGCACCAATACACACAGCGGTTTTATGAACATGAAAGTGAAGTTGAACATCTCCCATGGCCTGCACAGTCACCAGATCCAAATATTATTGAGGCACTTTGGGATGCTTTGGAGGAGAGAGTCAGGAAATGTTTTCTTCCACCAGAGTGAAGAATGGCTCAAAAACCCTCTGGCCACTATGCAGGACTTGTATCTGTCATTCCCAAGACGAATCAATGCTGTATTTACCGCAAAAGGAGGCCCTACACCATACTAATGAATTATTGCGGTCTAAAACCAGGCGTTTTAATTTCATTGTCCAACCCCTGTAAGTAAGTGAGATTTTTATGCCAGCAAAAGGAAAATCAACCTCCCAGCAAAACAGAGCAACTAATTTTCCAACAATTTCTGTCCCATCTGTACCACCAGACTTGATTGTTTAACATGCATGAAATACCTTTAAAATATCTCAAATAAATATCATACTTGAAAATTCGAACTCAGTTTCCCACCACTTTGTCCATGCTAGCATGGTGGTCCTGCAAAGCTAAAGTCTTTAGGCTGAAAATCAGCTTAATTCCCTTAGAAAAACGAGACTGAACACTGTGTGTGAAAAGCGGACAGTCCAGAAGGCACCATTTTCCCACGACCTGCTGCTCCATGACTGAGCAAGGTGTCAATAGCTTCATGTCATCATCTTGAAACGACACATGACCACAAACAGGCCAGCGGGCAACATACACAGACACGAAAAGTGGTAGAAATAGAAAGAGAGAGAGAAAATTTGAGCCATAGACAGGCACCTCTACCGGGACCAAAGCCAGGCCTGGATACAATCCAGAAATTTTCTAAGAAGAGAGCGATGGCCCCTCACCCCCTTAACTCCTGTCATCCATCAGACAGCTTTCAAACAGATCCAAAGGCTGCATCGCTTTGAGTTGCCAAATCAATACCAGACTGCGCATCTCCCTCTCGAAAACATTTGACATCTGAGATGCTCGTAAAATCTGCTGTTTTCCTTCTCACCAGCAGTCAGGACATTACTCCAACACGCATTAAGACTCCGCTGTGGTTTGCCCTTCCTCTTTCCTACCTTGTTCGGTGAAACATTGTCAACAGAACATACTAAAAAGATTAGCATGATTTAAATTTGTAGTCTTCACACACTACAATCTGTGGGTTTGAGAAGATACTGTAAGGAGGAGGAGAAGGAGGATGAAAAGCGCTCGCATGCCTTGGCATATTCCATTCACCAGCATCAATGAGTGCAGAGCCACAGATGGTGCAAAGCTAAATCCGTCTGCTCTGCTTCCCCTTCTAATTCTCCTTGGCAGGGTCATGCTGCAAGTGGGCAGCAGTGGTAAACTCTAACACTGTAATTTAACTTCACCAAAATCTTATTTTGAGCTCTGATGTTGGATTGAATAACAGGTGATGAGGTCCATGAAGTTGTGCTGAAAACAAGGATTCCCAAGATTCACATCTCATTTCAACTGAAACTGAATTGGTCGAATATTAAGGAAACAAATGCAGTGATCAATGTGCCGAGTCGAACCTTTATCAGCGATGACATTAAATCCATTAACATCAAAAGCACTTCGTTTTATGTTTCCCTTTGTGCTCTGCAGGGCCTCTGGGTGTGTGCTGTGGTGTCTGGCACCAGGACATTGGCAGCCAATACTTTGGGTGCTACCATGGATCAGACTTGTTTGTCTGGTGCATCCCAAGGGTGCTCAATCATACTGGGATCTGGGGAGCATGAGGGCCAAGGTGGCAGCTTCAGGCTCTTTGCCTGCTGGGCCCCGTGTGAATCTACCTAAGTTTTGGAGTATAAATATTCACTATCATCACCCTTTAACATTGGGAAAATATGGAAAAAAATACACTGTACGTAATCATATTATGTACAGTATGAACGTGTTAACACTACATACCCCCTCTCATTCATTCTCTATACCATTTATCCTGTACAGGGGCGTGGGGGGCCTGGAGGCTGTCCCAGGGATCTCTGGCCATGAAGCATGGTACACCCTGGACGGGATGCCAGCCCATCTCAGGACACACAAGTACACATATACTCAGACAAATTAGCCTACTCTGCATGTCTTTGAACTGTGGGAGCAAACCGAAAGAAAGCCATCTCCACAACATAAGCGAACATGACTGCATGAATCTGTAAAGAAACAACAACAAAGGTCTTTTCCTTATTTAGAAGCTTTTAAACAATGCTCCAATTGATCGGTCGCCGATCATAATCGGCCGATAATTGCTTTGGGAAGTTTGATCGGCAGCCTCTATAATGGCCGATATAGGAAAGCCGTTCGGATGACGCAAAACCCACGAGAAATTTGCTCTGGCAATTCTACGTGTTGCGTGAAAAAGACAATACATTAGCAATCTGCAACCTGTGTAACAAGCCAATTCCACGAGGCGGGAAGCACCCAAAGCATTTTAACACCACGAACCTCACATAAAGGAACACGAGCAGTTTTCAAAGTTGGCTAGCGCTAAGAGAGCGGGAGAGCTCAGCAACTTGTGCGTCGCCACTCACTCAGCTATCGGTAATACCCCCATCTCACCTCTGCGGCACGGTGGCCGTAAGTACGGTTCATCATGATTCACCGCGGGTTTTGGCGCTGTGATTACGTTTCCATTTTTCCGCGCGAAAAATTTAACGTTTCATTTTTTTGTCGGCCCTCGCGGATGCTTGCGGACCTTGTGGAACTTCCGGCGACTCACGTCCTACTTGTCTGTTATTTTATTTAAATTTATACAATCTACAAGAAAGTTGTACAGTATTTGTTAAGCTGTTCCTAATTACTAACCAAACACAGTACCCAAAAATCCTGATCGGAGCACCCCTAGTTCCTTTAGACTCAAAGACACATCCTTCAGTCTCAGCCTTAATCAAAGACACTTCCGCCAATCTCCAGTTACACATTACTCAGAGACGAATGAAGCAACGTTTTCTTGTCATCACTGGAAATATACTGTACATGTCATACTTTTGCCAGCTAAAGACCACCACAAATGTGTTGTGGTGTATTTAACAAATCAATTTCTAAAGGAATTTTCATTTTCATTTGTTCTTTGTGGTTCATCTGGCATTAATCTGCACCATGATTTAAATTAGTTATGTATGTCTAAGATTTTTTGGAAGACACAGTGTTTTAAATGTACTGTACTAAACTAACCCTGTTGTTTGGGTTTTTCACTATTTAGCCAGAAATCTGGGCTAAATTAGTGTAGGTGTGCCCCCTTCGTCCATCTGTACTGCATATTTCAATTATTATCTCTGATTTCCAATGACAGGCTGCACTGAGGTAATTACACACAAAAATGAACTCTACGGTTCGAATTACACTGCTTTAGCCCAATCAAAGTCTCTTTTTTTGCAAAGTCTAATTATATTGTGCTGAACAGTAAAAAACAATATTGATGATGACTTACAACGCTATAATAATTAGTTGTGAGGATTTTTGCAGACAGTTTGCTGCCGGGGAGAAAAAAACGACGGTGCACCTTGACACACTGTAATTCTCCTGTGGCGTACTCCTGCCGCCCAAAGTATCTTGGCATTAGATCTCTGACAGATGTTGATCCTGCACGCTGCATCCTCTCACAGCGAGGCCCTTATGCTGGACACAGTGGATCATATTTTACCCCGCAAAGTTAGAAACAAAAGCCCCATCTGTCTATCACTGCCGTCTGCAAAAGCTAGATCCTCAGGTCCAGGAAGATGGATAGTCTAACATGACAGGCTAACATGACCGCCCCGTTTCCAACAAAGGGATTCTTTACTGCATTATTACCTTCTGATAATTATCAGAGCACAGGGACACCACGAGCAAACTATTTTGGCTGGCTGGAGCGGTAAAGAAGGAAGATTAGGAACAAACCTGCCTCGCTGACGGACTGCTAATTAAGAGGCGCATTAGGTACCATAATGACTGACCCACTGAAGGGGCTGAATTTTGTCAGGGCTTAATAAACTATGGGGGAAAAAACGTGTTCTAATCCTTTAAATGCAGCTCAGTGCTGACAGAGGCCGAGTATCAAAGGAGTGAAATGATGAAGAAAAGTGAGGAAGCATTAGGGGAAAATGAGAAATGTCATTCAAAATGCAGATGAAACTTCAGCAGAAAGGAAAAAAAAAAAAAAAGCTTCATACCTTGTGACCAGAACTGCGATGTCTATTGGTGGTGGATCATCTCTGCCTCCTGGGACATGGTTATTTCCTAAATATCGAGCTCCTCCGAATTCTTCATGCTGCCAATGGCAAAAGCTCTCAAGTGTTTTCTCTCCGTGATGGCCGACCTTCAGCCTCTTCTAAACATGGAATTGGACAGAGACATAGTTCTTTACTTTGAGTTCGTACAAATAATCCACATAAATTAGACTAGTTTTGTTTGCATTTGTCTAAAGACACATACTGTAAGACAACCTGCTAACCTGGAAAACAATGACCAAAATGATTTCCTTCATGTTCTGCTAATGATATAAGTAACCTTATACAGTACAGCGGTACCTCTGCAACAAATTTAATCCGTTTAAGTTCTTGAGGTGAAATTTCGTACTGCAAACTGCAGGAAATAATGTAAATGCAGATAATCTGTTCCAGTCACCCAAAAAATATTACAAATATGACAGATTTCCAACATTATATTTTTTGCATATATAAACAATCAAGCCTTGGTTACATGTGGAAAAGACATGTACATGAAGTCAAATATTAAATAAATAGACATTAAACCTCACTTAACCTTTATTTATCATTCCTCTTGGCACCAGACGCCTTCCTCGATAACATTCTTGTAGCCATGGTGCTATGTCTTCACTAAATATTGCAAAAACTTGGCTTTCCAGTGAAGCAAACAAGTTTTGAACGACTTCCGGATGTCGGTCGCTCATATCCCAAAGATACTTAGTGTGCCGAGGCAAATTGCTTGCAAAATTCAAAAAGTGGGGTATCAAAATTTGAATGCCGAGGTACCAGTTATTGATGTAGTTTATTGATGACTTCATCAGAAAGGATGCATTTAGGCAAATCTCGACACTACTTTTCGTTCCTATATTGTATTGTAATTCTTGTCTCTCACCTTTGACACTCTCTCATGGTATCAATCATGTCAACCATCATAGCAACGTACTGTAATCAACAGCAAATGCTTCAGTCGGAATGCACATAATGCCAGACCAATGAAGTCAAAGAAATTTCCTTGTCTCTTTGCATTTCCTTTGATTCCTCCAAGGACCCATCTAACAAACTTTACTTGAGATGAACGAAATATTGAAACAGCCGTTAAAGTGTCAATAGGGATTCCATTGACGTGAAAAGGCGAGAGAACCCTGACACGTCCATGTTACAAACAGTACTGAAAAGCTGCCCACTACTCATTTGGTCCCAAGAATTCGAGCTTCAAAAAAAAAGAAAAAAAAAAGAGAGGCTTTAACTTTAAGGACGATGTCTGAGGCTTCCAAGTCATCCATCTGTCTAAGGTTTCTCCCAATTGTCAGATGATCATGAGTTCAAATCCATGAGCAGCCAGAGAATAACTGACCCTGTGCTCCAAGAGGAAAAGATGGCTTTAATCTGTCCCATGGCTTGTGAACTTCTGTTGGCGTATGTATACAGAACCTCTGGCTGGTGACACATCTCAGTAGAACCAAATGTCTTCTAGTTAGAACCCAAGAACCCAACAACACTGGGAAAAATGTCATCAACATGGCTGATGCAGTACGAACGCAAACGTAATTTCTCAGCTTGTTCTTTCAATCCTCAACTCAATCAATATGACACACTAATATGTGGAAGGTGAAACATAATAAGCACATTATTAGCAAGACTCATAAGAATATCTTAACATATTCATCTAAAGGATGATCTGCTGTTTCAAGACTTTACATGAGTAGCAAATGTTACGTAAGGATTTATGTGATATCCTTTTAATATCCCTGATTAGTAGCCGTTAATAGGAATAATCTATATAATATTATATGAATAATCAATTTTTTATTATGCTATTGGTTGTGCACTATTACTGACAGTGATGCAACATTCAGCCTTTCTAGTCTTCAGTGTTATTTTTAAAGACTTTAGCCTGAAAAGCAATCAAAAAGCAAGAGGGGAAGAAGCACACACAAAGCAAGCAAACCACAAAGTAAGTCCTGAGACAGGATTAAATCAGGAAGAAAGGTGGATTGCAGTAATGGAAAGATTTATTGAGCATGACAAGCTCACAAGTTCAAGTCTGTCAGGAGGGGTGATAGAGGTCACACTTACTGGGCGGGAGTGCAGTAGGACGAGTTTGGTGAGTCGAACGTTCAGCTTTACCCCCAGACTCTGGTGCTGAAACATGTTATACACCTGAGAGAGAAAGAGGTGGGGTAATAAAGTTAAGTGTCATAAAGAAGCAGGACTTACTAATTTTAATGAGAAGAGAAGAGAAAAGAGGAGAAGAAAGAAGAAGAGATGAGATGAGAAGAGAAGAAAGGAGAAGCAAAGAGAACAAAAGAAAAGAGATGAGAAAAGAGGAGAAGAGAGGAGAGGACAAAATAGGAGAAAAGAGAAGAGAAGAGAAAATAGGACAAAAGAAGAGAGGAAAAGAGAAGAGAAGAGAAGAGAGGAGAAAATAGGAGAAAAGAAGAGAGGAGAAGAGAAGAGAGAAGAGGAGAAGAGAAGAGAGGAGAAGAGAAGAAATCCTTCTTACACGATGACAGAAGAATTAGATTAAAAAACATTACGACAGTTCTAGATAAAAAAAAGACACAGCCGGTTACATTTATAAGGTCAAATAAGTAGCATGAGTGGACAGAATAAAGAATTAACATCTGGGAAAGAAGACCTTGAGGAGAAAGTTTAAATCAGTGCGTTTACATGTAAAAGAGGAATATTTTCCGCAATGGTGTCCTCATTGCTCTCGAACAATGAGGAGTGAAAGAGCTGAGGGAGGACGAGTGAAGGTCTGAGCTAAATCACATCCTGCCTCGTCCTCGTTCGGCTGAGACGTGAGAACAATGCCTGAGCTACGGAGGAGGCCTTGAGGAGACAAGCCGGTGCTGGAAAGAGAGGAACTCGGCATGGAAATGATGAGTCCTGTGGCATGGC
The DNA here is from genome assembly GCA_011419295.1 of Clarias macrocephalus. Taxonomy (NCBI): domain Eukaryota; kingdom Metazoa; phylum Chordata; class Actinopteri; order Siluriformes; family Clariidae; genus Clarias; species Clarias macrocephalus. The sequence goes on from JAAGKR010005995.1 coordinate 41,014, forward strand.
ATTCCCCTCCATCTGATGAACGGTTGTCAGAGTAACATAGTGTTCCAGATTAAGTATCGAAGCTGGATTCAATCGAATTAAACATGAATGAGAGATATTTTGGCTTTGTGTTAGGGGGAGACATTTCGACACACTTGCAGAAAAACAACAAAAGTTGGTGTTGCATGTTTTTATTACTTGATGAATAGCTGACAGCTCTGACCTACTGTATATATATATTTTTTTCAAATGTAGTGTAAATTAGAATGTCAGGAATGACATCATTACACCCATACAGTATGTACTGGAACTGAAGACTCATGATGTAGCAATTCAGTTTTTGCTAGCTGGTACAGGACAGCATGGTGGTGCAGACGGCAGTTCTCCAGAGTCCCTGGATGGATCACGTTCTCCCTGTGTTCTGTGTGGGTTTTTTCGCATTTCTTCCCAATCCCACAATGCACATAGGTGGACTGATGACTCAAAATTTCCCCTTGAACATGGATTAGTGTGTGAATTTATAAATGTACAGTGCTGCGTAGTGGACTGGCAGCCTCCCCAGAATGTATTCCCACAACACTTCCAGTGTTATCAGGATATTCTGATATGGCTGTCACTGAAGATAAATGAATGACTGGATGGATGCTGCTCCAGTTTTCCATCACACATAGTCAGGTATACATATCTTTTATCTAATAATCTGACAAGTGAAGCCATAGTTATCTAAACATTTTTTTTGTCCTGATTATAGCAATCTCTTATAGAAAAAGAACTTGGTGCAGTGGTCACTGATACTAATTTCTTGTATCCTGACATTCAAAATAAATCACATGTTGATGACTTTTTGGCCAGATTCTGTACCTATGCTGTGTTCTGTTATGATTAAAGGTTAAAAATTACAAATCCCATTCTCTGGTTTCCAATTTAAAGGCACGTTACCGATTCTCATCGGGAAAAAATGGCTGGACACTAATATTGTACAGCAAATAAGGAAATATGATATGAACTGCCACAACATCAAAAGCAATATTTGCATTTTGATCTACTTCAAAGGTTTATTTGCCTGAAAAACAAAGTCAATTAAACAAAGTACATTTTTCTTTCTTACAATTCCATAGTAAAGTTATCTGGATGGCAAGTGGACTACTGAGGACTGCTAGGAGCTCAACGACTGGCCCATCAGTTCAACTGTGACATCAAGCGTGAATGAGATTCCCTTTAAAAGAGCCCTTTAATGAAAATGTAGAACATGACCAAAGTACACAACCAGTCAAAAGTTTGGACACACTTTCTAATTCTGTGGTCTTTTCTGATTTTTATTTCTTTCTATATTGCAAAACAATGCTCCAAAATACACAATATGTGCAGAGGTGTGTGTCTGCTGCTTATGCTTTGTAAAGCCTTCATAACGACTCTAATCTGAAGTGCTGTTTATTAACTTCTCCTCTGCAGCTGAGGAAGTTTCGGTCTTGCTTTCCTGGGAAGGTCTTCATGAGAGCCAGTTTCATCATGATGCTTGATGGATTTTGCAAACGCACCAGACAAATGTTCTTGCAAGAACTATTCCAGAACAGCTGACCTTTATGTCTTAAAGTGACAACTGACTGTCGTTGTTGCTGTTGTTATTTCTTAATTACCTAATGCCATATGTGTTATTTCATTGTTCATTGTTTAAAAATGCTGTATTGTTCTTGAATGTAGAAAATAAATTCAAACTTGTTTCCAGACCTTTTTGACTGGTATTGTACTGTAAATAAAGAAAAGTTAGAATTCCCATTTGGAAATTCAAGCAAGATCCAGCTTGCCCCTGTTGCTGGTGCAGTCAATGGCTCTGAGCGCTACTCAGGCTGTATTCATTTTGAGCATTAGAGCATTAATAACGAGCAAAAAATAAATTCTCCTTCCTCTCTTCCTCTCGAGAACATTGGAAACTCGTGAGAAGAGAAGTTGGGTTGTAATTGCCGAAGCTTTGAACTGTATTATGTAGGGTAAAATGTAACCCTGTTTTGATGTGTAAGGAGGCACTATACAAATTTATGGAAAGAGTCACTAAGTGTGCCATCTGTTTTCAAAATCAGAACAGATTCTGGAACACATAGTGTAGTCGAAGCCTCAGTACATGAGTATCAATTACATCAAGCACACTGAAGTATACTGTACACCGATCAGACATAACATCAACACCACCACCACCAGGTGACCTGAACAACACTGATCACAAACTACACACCACCGGCTCCCAACGATCACCGCCTGCTGCATACTGTGTGTGGCTTAGCAGGCAAAGAGCCCAAGGCTGCTGGCATACTGTAGCCTCCAGACTCCCCAGATCACAATCTGAGCAAATAATCATAGAACAGACAAGTCCAATCCACGGAGACCGCACTCTACAACCCACAGCACCCAAAGGATCCGCTGCTAACATCCTGGTGCTCTGTGGAGCCATGCCAGAGTGGTGGCACAAGGGGAACCCAAAACCTACAGTAGGTAGATTCATGTTATTGGTTTTATGGTTCTGACTGATCGATGTATGCAGGTTTTGTGATACTAAGTTTCTGACATAGATGTTAGCACTTACACTACATTGCCATGAGGTTAGGTGTAAAAGTTTCATATCTAATAATCAAGCAAGTTGTTGCACAGGAATGTGATTTGTGGGGACCTCCGTAGTTTATCATCAATAATCTGGTTTATTTATATTTTCACTGCTGCTATTATTATTAATATTATTATTATAGAGAAATAAGCCTGGCTCAGTTTTTGTCAACTGTGCAACAGCAATTATTCAGGTTGATTCATTCAGGATATATGCTTATATCATAGAAGTGTGATGAAGTCAACAGATAAGATAATTACAGTAATAAACAAGCATAGGACACAAACTAATGTTGTTCAAATTAAAAATGTAGCATGGGCAAGCAAAAACAATGATAGTAAAAGTTTGGAAACCGTAATCAGGAAAAGGTCAAGCAGTCAACAAAAATTATCACCATGATAACGCAAGCTCGTAAGCAGCAGGTCAAATAACGTTGTAACATTTAATAACAAAAGGCTTAGGAACTGGTGAAACTTGTGAATTTTGAATAATTTCGAGCATTGGTTTGCCATTTGTGAATGAATCAGAAGTCTTATACACAATGTGGTGAGAAGCTCTAGTTAATCTGAAGTTCTCAATAACCACGTTTGTAGCTGGTGTTGTGAGCTGGGAATTGGAGGTTAACTTTTAATATTCACGACAATTGAAATAGATTTCAAATATGCGACAATTAATGTTCCAACTGATAAGTATGCACAATCTGCATGCATTTCTATTACAGTTTAGTATAAAAAATAATAAAGCATTCTTTCATATTGAGTATAGTCGAGTATAGTTCAAGAGATGAAGTCTTAAAGTACATTGCTGATTGAAAGTACTGTACACATACACACACTGAAGACCAAAAGGTATTTTAACAGAATCCAACATTGCTCCTGCTGAAGTAGCTTATCCACTATTTAGACTAGCTTATCATTTGAATTTGTCCAAACATCAAATACAATATTTCCTCATCTGACAAATCTTATGAAGATAAAGTGCTGCCACTTAAAATGTTTACATCAAATCAAATCAATTCCAAAGTGATTGATGGCTTGTGGTAAAGCAACCAGTTTAAGGTCTCGTCCACTTTCAAGGACATGAAAAAAGAATCTATTATTCAATTCCCTCATGTACCTTGAAGCCATTATGCCATTGAGAGTATAATCTGTGTGTGAGTGTGTGTGTGTGTGTGTGTGTGTGTGTGTGTGTGTGTGTGTGTGTGTGTGTGTGTGTGTGTGTGTGTGCGTGCATGCAAGAAGCCGAGCTCTCTCAGATAAACCGCTTGCCAAGGTAGTTGTAAAAAGTGTGTGATGTAGAAACCCTGAAACTCACTCCCTCTCTGTTCTCACGCCATCGTCACACCGCTTTCAAAGGCACTTCATCTGGCCAGCGCTGCAGGTGTGTGTTCATGGGAAAGCAGATTACGTTAAGATAAGCTTAGATGTGCTTAAGCTTAGGTGTTACTGATCCACTCAGTGCAAGTTGGCACAGTTCATTGTGACATTTACAACAAGCCAGACAAACACCGCAGTATATAATACCTAGATGTGCAACTATGTATGTGGGACCATCCATAGCAGCAGGAGTTTCTCATTTTATTCTGATCTACATGGTCCCACATGGATGCCTTAATTATATATTTTAATAGATGCATGAGTTTTGCCTTGCTTCATTGGATAGGGATAGTTATAAAGATAATGTTCATAAGAACTATCAGGTGATGTACCCATACTGATTTAAACTAACCCATGGATACTGGAAACTTGGCTTTGCTTTGTTAGAATGATCTAGTAATGATGGTGGTGGAGTCTAGCAGAGACTGGCCAAATCAGTCTCTGCTGTTGTTGGTCTTTCGGCTGCTCCCGTTGAGGGGTCGCCACAGCGGATCAACTGATCTGCACAACAACTTGGCACACGTTTTACACCGGAAGCCCTTCCTGACGCAACCCTCCCAATTTCATCCGGGCTTGGGACCGGATTGTTGCATCCAGTAGCTTGGGTTTGTGCATTGGCTGGGAATGAAGCCGGGCCTTCTGCATTACTTCTGCAAAGTCAGATATTTTTCATCTGGCCATTTACTTTTCTTGTCACTTGTAGCTACGTTTAGCTAAATTTGGCAAGCTCGGTAGCTAAGCAAAATTTACCAGTCAGAAGTTTGCACATTCCATAGTCTTTCCAGATTTCTACTGATTGTAAAACGATGCTAAAGGCATACAAAACCTGCAATAATCTCCTTTGAACAGTTCATAACAGCTCTAATCTAAGGTGCTGTTAATTGGTGATTTTTGAGCCTGGTAATTTTAAATGAACTTCTCCTCTGCAGCAGAGGTACGTTTTGGTCTTGCTTTTCTGGAATGGTCTTCACAAAAGCCAGGTTCATCATTGGTGAACTTGATGGGTTTCGCAAAAGTACTTGACAACACTGTTCCTGCCAGAACTATTCCAGTACTGCTGACCTGCGTGTGTTAACATAATCATTATAATTATCATTTGTGTCTGGATAAGACTAGTCGCAAAATAAAAACATTAGGCACATTGGCGACCATTTCATCCACCATCTGGAGCCCTGTAAAGAATATTCTGTACTCATCCCAAGCCTCAACAAACTCAGTACTGAGCACCTACACAGAGTAAAGATTTACACTTTCATTACCCTGCGTCACTCAGAAGAGGATCTTCCGAGTCTGGATCATCTCAAGGTTTCTCCATCATGTTGTCTCAGGGAGTCTTTCCCTGCCACTGTCACTCGCCTCTATTAATATTTATGTAGCACAATGACTGTAAATACGACGTAGCAGCAAAATTTGGGTGGGGACAAAGCATTGGTAAAGTCACACATTAAGCTCTTTCTCTTATTATTGCAGTGCTTTGCAAATACAGTACCAGCTGTGCAGACACAATAATAAATAC